>OW679202.1:7756950-7945133 GCA_940337035.1 Agriotes lineatus
CTTCATTATATAATAAAATAATTATTAATAAAAAACCGCCTTACTTATATAATAAGATAACATTCCGAACGGATGTACATAATTTTAAACTTAAGACACAAGGGTCTTATTACACCGCCACAGCATAAAACTGCTCTTTTTCAACGTTAATTTCAATATAACATCAGCAATATATACAATGAAATACCATATCCGTTAAAAGAATTATCTACTACTTCCTTTAGAAAACTTTACTTTAAATATCTTTTAGAAAAGAATTAGTAACATGGTACCTGCTAATATAATACAGCTAGTTGTTCGTATTCATATGGCTCTGCTAAGTAACATTTTATTTAGATTTTAGTGTAATTTTTCTTAGTTAATGTAGGTATTAGTTGTATATAACTGGTCATCTATAATTTCAAGGTTTAGTTGAAAAACAGTTTAACTGAACTGAACCTTGTGATTTTGGTGTGTATAATCTATAGGTATATTACTTCTAATTGTGTTCTGTATAACATCTACCCTTCACCAAAATAAATACTTTATTATTATTATTATTATTAAAAAATATAGCTTTACGTTAGTATAGAATTATCTTTATGTTTAATCACTTGAAAACTTTCTTGAAATTATTTAAATTAAATTCGCTTACAACTTCATGTTGTGTTGACTTGGTGATCCCAATAATCTGGTGTTCGATGAACTGCCAAGTCTTGATCCCGATGATCTGGTGTTGGCGACGGACTGCAATTGGGGTGGAAACAGCAGTGCCTTGACTTGGGACGATGCTTGTTCTTCTTGCTCGGCATTGCTGATCCTCAGCTGTGTATCTTCGGCGTTTGATTGTTGAAACACTTTGACTCCACTGGGTTGTAAGCTCGGCAATCAAGAGGTGGAACTCAAAGAGCGAAATTTTAATTTTGATTTTTGAAAATCTCAATTAAGCCCATTTGCCAAGTATCTGCACGACTGCGCCATTCATGTTTCTTTTACATCGAAGTTTGTTTTTAAAAAGCACTTTACTAACTATAATTATAAAATGATAAAACATGTACGGATGCTGCACTGCAGGAACTGAGCCAGCATAAGATAACTAATCTGTTCATTCTCAGCAAAGAGATAATTCTTATGAATACAACAATAGTGGGCACACGCACATAACTTGCAATGTATTGCATAATATGTGTTCAAAAAATATGCCTCCGCCAGATGCACATGAAGTGGGCGAAGACGTTTTTATAGATGTAGTTGGACCACCAATTGCGGGGAGAGAAAACTACTTCGATGAAGGACACTTAATTATAGACAGTTTTATTGCAAATATATTTATTTAAAATGTATACTAGTGCGATTGCATTTATGTAATACTTATAACTATGTACCGACATAATTTGATTAAAATATAACTATACTATGAAGCAATAAAACCCTCCAGTCTTCTTTACGATTTTATTATTGTTGTGTGTAGTGACATGTTTCAAAAATAGATTGGTTTTAGCATCAGACTATAACAATCGTGCTTATTAACATATGAAGCAAATAATAAAAAGTGAGGTTAAAATTTAAAAGTTGAACAAATGTAACTACAATACGCATTCAAACACCAATCAGAAATAATTAACCAGTAAACTACATTATACAAATCGTTACATTGGTTAAAACACAATAATTAAATTTTTCAAGATAAGAAGTGTATGACATCCAGGAGGGCATAACTTTTATTGCTTTATATCAAGAAATCTCCACTATAAGCATGAAGGATCTCCCTCCTATAACTATGCCACTCATAGTTAAAGCACAGTATATTTACTAAATGTGAATATACTGTGGTTAAAGATTCGGGGTTAACTTGTTTTTCACACAACCAAAAACGTTTGCAACTGATCGTATTTAAAGCTGCCTCCGCCAAGCAGAATGTTTGTAGCAACGGTAGTTAAAATGCAATAGATATACTTATAGTTATTAATATGAAAGAGACGGATAGCACGTAAACACTACTTATGAAGTTGACCACTAGATGCCTTGCGCGTACTATATTTAAAAACATTGCTTCTTTCGTTACGGCTTGGTTACGAACGTACTGTTACCGATTTCGTTAAGGCTCCCATAGAGAATATGATTTATAACGAAATTCGTTTCACCTTCCTGTACGAATTCATTCCTAACGAAGATCGTTTAGATAACGAAGTAGGTTAGTGAATAGCACTGTAAAGTGTCGGGCGTTGTCAAACTCTAGAGACCGTTCAACTGGAGCTCCTTTGCGTGCCTACGCCAAAAGGTTACTTTAAATTGATGCAACATGGTCTAAACATTGTAGATGAATGACGAACTGTATTTGGTAAAGTTCCCTAAACATTCGCGCCCTATAACTTGCGAACGACAGGCAAGTGCCATTTTTTTATGTTCTAGAATCCTCTAGGCAAGCTGTATCTACTTAGTGTAATGCGTAAAGGTTTCTAGTGAAACAGACGCATTATATACATCATAATGTTTGCGCTTTCCCTTTTTACAGTATAAAAGAGAATTAAATATACAAGGTGTAATTGTTCACGTGTAAAAAATGTACCACTATATTATTCACCAAAAAGGGGAAAAAAATGACATTCTTGTGCTTTACTTTTAAAGTTGTAAGCAATTGCTAATACTGTTGCCATATTGTAAAAATACTCTTTTTGCAATGCTACAAGGTAAAATGATAATTTTTATTTTTGTTAGCTGCATCTGCGTGCTCCATATGGGCTTTACTGCGTCAACAAGCTTTTAAAGACGTTGACATTTATGGAATCGAGGATGTGCGCCGGTAAGCTATTCCATACCGATACAATCCGATTGGTAATAAACTGCTGTCTAGATAGTCTGGTACAGCTCTCATTCACTAGTTTGTACTTGTGGCCCCTCAGATTGGTGTTTCGGCTGAAGTGAAATATGGTACCCAGTAGGGATGTTCCGAATACTCGTATTCGTATTCGTATTCGCGAGTATTTGCTATATTTTCAATATTTGTATTCGTAATCGTATTCGCCAAAATTAACACGAATATTATACGAGTATTTGACATTAAAATTATAGAAATATAGATAAGAATTTTAATAAAAATATAAAACAGGTATTTATGCATTAAATAAAACATTTTTTTTAAATATTAACTATTCTATAACATTAAATAAAAAACAAAACTATTTTCCATACTATTTTTAAAATTTGCAGCGCGTACAAAAACGATGTTGATGTTGATATTATTCACTCAAGGTCATGTATTCGTATTCGTATTCGCATTCGCGAATATTCATAAGAGTATTTGTATTCGGTATTCGTATTCGCGAATACGAATTTTTGTATATTCGGAACATCCCTAGTACCCAGGTTGCAGCTGTAATGGCCAGTGATGATTTTATAAGTTTCGATCAGGTCACCTCTTTGACGTCTGATAACTAGGGTGGACAACCCTAGGGTTTTCAGCCTTTCAGGATTTGGAAGCGGACGTAGAATAGGAGAAAGTTTTGTAAATCTTCTTTGGACTTTTTCTAGTAGATCAATATCTTTCGCGAAATATGGATTACAGGTCACAGCACCGTAGTCTAGGATGGGACGTACGTAGGTCGAATACAGTTTTTTTCAAAAGCAACGGTGTCTGTTATACGCCGTTTCTTCTTTTGTTGCTGAATTCCAGCAACTGGGGCGATCTCTCCGATCGCTGGCAGGTTTGAGTGGTTGATGTCGCTGTAGCATTTTCGGAAAATATCTGGGAGTGGTTCAGCAGCAAATCCATGCCGAGGTCGTTTGCGATGTTTTCATTTCAAAAGTACCATGCAGCCCCGGTTAGTCTCATGAGGCTAACCGATTGAGTACTTTTAAGGCGTCTCCTGATTGTGGCAGAAACATACATCATCCAAGCTGGCTCTGTATAGGTCATGATTGGCCTGATGTACTGCCGGTAGGTATTGAGCCGGGTCTGCAGTAGTTGTCTGGGATATGTGTGGTTGATGCTGGACCTATGATCTCGTAGGTTTTCTCTGCTGCGTGTCCCATGCAAGGTGCTTCTCGTTCAGGTCTATTGCTAGCAGCGTCGGAAGGTAGTAAGACCTAAAATCGTCAAGATGTTGCGTCGCTAGGGGCCTACACGGTGGCCGATAGGCTGTTATCAGCCTGAGGTTCTTGCCGGATACTCGTATTTGCATGCCCGTGACCTCTAACTCATTCTGTTGTAATGCGATTTGTTGTTGCGCAATATTGTTTTTAACTAGGATTGCGGTGCCACCTTTGGTTGGGACTCCTAGTACTTGGAGGATGTCCGTCCGGTAGGTTTGGTAATTGGTGATTTTTAGATCATCTTTCGCTACCAAATCTGTTTCGTTGAGCATCGCTACGTCCACGTTGAATGTTTTCAGGAAGCTCTTCAGCTCCTGCTTCTTTTTCTGGATGTCGTGGGCGTTCCAGTGAATGATCGTAAGTTTTTTGTTTGCGGGTGTATTATTCATTAATTTGTTGAACAACTTCGCTTATTGCTACGAATAGCAGACCGATGATAGGCAGGTAGACTTTGGAAATGTTGTCTATCCACTGGGCCAGTCTGTCCAGGTGGATGGAAAATCCCAAGGCTGAGATGCAGCCCTCTGGCGATGCTCTGCCGGTGAAGGCTGTTTTCGGTTTCTTGGCAGCGTGTTTGGTGCCGGTGACATCTTTGGATGCCGCAATGGTCTTGGCTATATTCACCTTGGCCATGGGGACGGGTTTGGTGGCAGCCGCAGGCTGGAGCACGTTGCTTGCTTCTTCTCCTACCTTGGGATTGGAAGCCGTCATTTTCTTCGATGGGCGTCGATGGGGCAATTGGGGTGTAATCCTTTAATAGAGGGTCCCTTGCAGGTTCCTTCTTCCTGAGCTCTGCTTGGTAGGCTGGGCACTGCCGGTAGTTAACAGAGTGCGGACCTACACAGTTCACACATGTCACTTGCTCTTCCTGCTCCTTTTCGCAGTCCTTTGCATAGTGGTTCTTTGCGCTTCGTACACAGCGTAGTTCAAAGCTATAGTGGCATGAGAAACACTGCCCAATAGCACTTTTCGATTTTAAGTCTTCGGCACGCACTTTGCTGCAGTATAGGAGCTCTGTGGTGAGGTAGATCGTCCGTGTGTGGGGCAGATTTTTCAGGTAGACAAGGAAGGTGTTGAAATACTTCCGTTGTTTGCCTTGTATCTTTGTGACGTATTGTAATGGTTTACTGCTGTAACAAACCGCAAACATTTGCGCTTATAATAAATCCCATCAGATTTTAATTAATCTACATTTTACGGAAGGGAAGGCATAAGCTAAGAGGCAACATGCATAATCAACAGTATCACAAAGGCAATACAATGTAGCGATCTTAAATATTAAATTGCATCCGGCACGTGAAGGAAGTCAAAGAAGTTCGATCTTAATTTGCTAACAAAAGATTTCAAAGAATCAGGCTGCGAACAACAAACTTCCAATTTCTGTGGTGTGAGAAACGCCAATGCAGTTTTCTTGCAGGCGAATCGAAAAATGCTATTTTGCAAAACGATTAGTACGACTCGAAAGCGGCCCAACCCGAAGAAGGCTTGGAAACGTTTTCTTTGGGGAGACCGCGAAGACAGGGCGGCAGTTCTTATCAGAGTCCTGCGAAAATTAATTATAAAACACCGGCGAAAATTCGCATCCCGTGCTAAACAACTAAGTCCAAATTCTAAAGTTCTCTTTAAACTCGATGTGACCCAGTGTCGTGCCAGCCCACCCGAAATTCCAAAATTCAGCCTAACACCCAAGCAAGCGACGGCTATGGGTAGCAGGTCAGATTTTCATGGTATTCTATTAACAAACTAAATGCAGGGGTGGCTCTAAGTATACCTTGCCTTCCAGGGTGTAATTACGTTCTAAATTTAAGCATAACTGCTCAGGTTTTTTTATGAAGCTTAACGTTTAACTAGTCAATAAGCAGAGGGGGTTAAAAACAACTAATAATTCATAAGTTGAGTTTTCTACAATATACGTTATTTAAATTTCATAAGCGTTTTATTTCCTTAAAAATCAGTAGCCTAAACGCCCGAAGTGTTACACAAAGGTGGCTACGTTAAAAATGGTGGCAGCGAATAGCAAACTACCCTCAGTTTCCGAATACAACCCATAACTAAAAATTTCAACCCCTAAAATTTACAAAAAAAAAATTCGTTTTTTTAATACGCAAATAGAAACACGATAATCATACGTTGCAAAGAGCAGCCAACTACCCTAGCTGGGTGAATTAAATGCTACAACCACTAAAAATTTAATATTCATTAAAAAGGAATTAGTTTACAATTCTGGAAGGCCTAGAGCGAACGCTGACAATTAATGTGTGCTTTTAACATATTTTATGTTTGCAGGTTATGTAAATATTTTTAATTTTTGTGCGATTTTGTGTTTTTCCACGTTTTTCCCCTAGGAGCTACAATTTTGGTAGGTCTCTGTGTAAAATACAAGTAAAAGTGGGTGATTCACGTCATTAGAAACAATATGGCAACAATAATTTCGGAACTTCAGCATTGATTCTAGTAATTAAAACCTTTCCAGCACCTTAAAAGTAACACCAAGTTATTAATTACAATTGTTAGAACACTTGAACCCCGACACTGTGCAAGCGGTATAAGGGGTTACAAATTTTGTAGCTAAAAAAAACTTTTAATGTGGACAAACAAATTCTCTTTAAATAAGCAAAGACAATTAGGGGAAACGCTCACAATAAATATAAAACGGCTAAATTTTTCATTGGGAAGTCCACAACTTTCAGTATCAATTTTTAAATTAAATTTTTAAAACACTTTGAAGTGTTGCACATACAGGCGTTGCATAAATAAAATTAAACAAAACTTGTATATCTTATTAGTGCCAGTACAAGACAAAATTAATAACTTAGTGATTCACAAATGCCCTTATTTTATACGTTTTAAGCGAAAAATAGGCCACAGTTTACAGCATTGGAAGGTTTCACGTATAGGTGCATATATATACAAATTTTAAAATAATCGGGGGTACTTAGCTGAAAATTTCACAGATCAAAAAGTAAATATCGTAGAAGGGCTACATTTTCAAAGCATTTCAGGCTACAATTAAAAATAAAATGGAACCGAACGCAACAGCCACTGGTATACGATTGGGAGGTTTATCCCTTATTCAGAGTCGAGCATTGACCGCGCTAGTGAATGGTTGTGTGTGTGTGCTCCGCCACTCGAGTCCGATAGCACTCGCGCTGCATTCTTATCAGGTTAAACATTTACTTGCTACACTTAATATTCAAGTAAGACATCAACTATAAGAACAGCTTAAACACGTCTATTACGGCTAGCCTTTGGCTACGCCAGGTGCCAGTTAACCGCGCTATTAAAGCCATATTACCAAATTATGGCCTATCTCAAAAATCCCACCCTTGTATACAAAGGAACCGAAACCCCAACGGATATCACAATGACTGAAAACATTGCAAACTCATCAGACACATCACTCAAACGTCCTTTAATATCTCCGTCATCAGAAAACAATAACAAAAAATATTCATTTGACAACAGCGAACTTCTAGCTAAAAATAAATATTATCTACCATCACACATTGACCCTGATAATAACAAATCAGAACTAACAAACTCAACAACTACATCCATAAAAATCCCACCAATATTCTTGCAAAATGCAACTAATTATCAAGCTGTGGTCTCAGATATTAAATCTGTAGTTAAAAAGGATTTCACGACTGCTTATCAAGGATCTCAGTTACGAATTAACATAGCTGACGCTGCCGATTACCGAGCACTGACCAAATACTATGACACCAATACAGATAAAATTTCTTACTACACTTTCCGCAACCCTGACAGTTCAAAATTTTCTGTAGTAATAAGAAATCTCCCAACTTCTATTACAACAAAAGAAATCTCGGACGAACTGTCTCAATTAAAATTCCCAGTGCTATCAGTCACAAGATTATTGAAGAATAAAAACCCAATTCCTATCTGCGCAATCGAACTAAGTAAAACCGACAAAGCAAAGGAAATATTCAAACTCGATAAACTAATGCACTGTATAATTAAAATTGAACCACGCCGAAGCAGTAAAGACACTCCCCAATGTACAAACTGTCAAAGATTAGGGCACACCAAAAATTACTGCCATCTTCAGGCTCGTTGCGTTAAATGCACGGGCCTTCATCACTACTCCAAGTGCACTAAAACAAGCACAGAAAAACCTAAGTGCATAAATTGCGGTGGGGACCACCCCGCTAATTTCCGCGGGTGCAGCTACTTCATTAATTCAAACAAAAAATCTGTAATTGGCCAACGTACCACTACACCACAAAAACCTGCAATATACAACTTTGTAACACCTGGTACCACATACGCTCATGCTACAGCGGCACAGCATCAATCCAGTAGCCCACAGTCAAACAACTCTAACGCATCCCATCCATCTTCTTTCACCGAATTAATCCATGCAATATGGAATATTTTAACACCTTTCCATGAACAAATAAAAGCATTTATCTTTTCAATGATACCATCTCTTTTCAATGGCAAATAATCTGCAGCATATCTTATCAAATCTAATCATTATTAATTATAACGCTGACGGATTAGCAAGGCAAAGAGCCTTAGTTATTGCATTTTTAGCCAGACACAACGTAGATATATTAGTGGTAACCGAGACACATTTAGCTAAAAACGAACAAATTAAAATTCCACAATACAGTATATATAGGAAAGATCGTGACACAAACTTTCCATCAGGCGGAGTTGCAATAATTATTAAGCGTTCCTTAAACGCGTATCCTCTTGAAATAAAAACAGTTAATCTAGAAGTCGTCGCGATCACACTAGAACTAATTAATAGAACGAAAATAAATATCGTTGCAGTATACAAACAACCCAACAGACGCCTATTAGAAGAAGACGTAGCAGCACTTTTTCAAAACGAAGTCTCCACCTTGGCTATCGGAGATTTCAACTCAAAACATACTTTATGGGGTTGCTTAAGTAATAACCCTAGCGGTGTTAAACTACATACGTACATGACAAATCATGCAATACAATTACTCGCTCCCACCGAACCAACGCATTTTCCATATCGAAGAGATCATCGCCCTGATATATTAGACGTGTGTTTAATAAAAAATTTTGCCATCCCAATATCACAAACTGTATTGATGGAATTAGATTCTGATCATATCCCAGTTATGATTAATTTTCAAACTGCTCCTGCGATTAAACACATACTTCCCAAATTAATCAATGGCAGAATCGACTGGCCTTGCTTTCAAAATTCCCTTAATAAAACAACAATATGTCCAGTATCGATAACATCGGAAGAAGAAATAGACGCAGAAATCGATAAATTAAACTCAAAAATAACCAATGCTGTAACTCTCGCTACAATTAAGACTACCCAAGTAAATCATAAAACCGACTACAAAAACCCTCCAGCTCATATCTTAGCTCGAATTAAAAACAAAAATCGACTTAGACGCATTTGGGCAAGAACTAGAGATCCGCTAATAAAAACGCAATTAAATCGCACCAACCGTGAAATCAAACAACTTCTTGATAATTATAGGATTGATTGCTATAAAAAATACATTTCTGAACTCCAACCCAAAGACCCCTCAATGTGGAGGGCCACAAAACGGATACTCAAACAGTCACCTGAGGTACCTACGATTAAAATTAACAACAGCATTTATGCCTCCGATGAAGAAAAGTGTGGTATTTTTGCGGATCACTTGAAAAAAATCTTCACAACATCAATCTCAGAAGATAACATAGATTTCGCAGAAAATATTACTGCAGTAATTCACAACTACTTCCCTACAGTACCTGAAACAATAGACCCAACTTCCCCAGCAGAAATACAAGCACTTGCCAATGCACTTCCTATTAAAAAATCACCGGGTCATGATCTAATTCCTAATGTGATAATACGAAATTTTCCTCTCAAAATTTTCACTCTTCTGGCGATATTATTCAACGCTAGTATGAGACTAGGATATTTTCCAAAGACATGGAAACACTCTCACGTGCTTCTTTTCTCGAAGCCCGGGAAAAATAAAAGCGACATAAATAGTTATCGCCCTATAAGTCTTCTTCCAACAATGGCCAAATTGTTCGAAAAAATTATTCAATCGCGTCTGACTACTTTCCTCTCTGAAAACCATACATTACCAGACTTCCAATATGGTTTTCGTAAGAAATACGCAACCACACATCAACTGTCTAGAGTTTCTGAAATAATAGAAACTGCATTTGAAAACAAGATGCACGTCGTAGCAGTTTTCTTGGACATTGCCAATGCGTTTGACCGTGTTTGGATTGATGGCCTTCTATATAAACTACACAGTGCCAACATACCTAGCTACTTACTCTGTGTTATAAAATCATTTTTAACTGATAGAACATTCGCAGTAAGAATAAACTCCTCGCTTTCCTCTATCAAACAGTCTCGTGCCGGAGTTCCCCAAGGCTCGATCTTAGGCCCCAGTCTATTTAACATCTTCGTAAATGACTTACCAGAACCTCCTAATTCCGTCATCGCTATGTACGCCGACGATACGGTATTACTATGCCAACATTCAGACATCCTTGCAGCAACGCAGCAACTTCAAGATAGTATTGAGATCCTTAGCACATGGTTTAATAAATGGAACATTAAACTAAACGCAAGCAAGTGTGAAGCGAAAATTTTTACTTTACGCCGTCCAGCTACCCCTCCTAACATCATAATTGAAAACCAACAAATTGAATGGAATGTAGCTGATAGCGCCGTAAGATATCTAGGAGCTTATCTTGATAAAAGGTTAACTTGGTCTTTCCATATTAATAAAAAACTGAACCAGGCCTATGCGAGACTATCGATGTTGTATCCCATAATTAATAAAAGATCGCCATTAAAACACGAATGCGGCTTATTAATATATAAATCAATCTTAAGGCCAATAATTACATATGCTTGCCAAATCTGGGGTGCAACTTCAAATACACACTTACACAAACTACAAACCTTCCAAAATAAAGTTACTAGGATAGTCTTCAACGCTCCTTGGTTTGTACGAAATATACAACTTCACCGTGAAGCCAATCTCCCAACAATCTCCGATCACATAAAAACTATAACTAAAAAATATTTCAAAAACATCAACGAGTGTCCAAGTGCAAGAAACTACGGAACCGGATCACGCAATATTCACACTCGACTTAAAAGAAAGCTTCCTCAGGACATATACTTATCATCAGAACGTGACAGTGAGAGTGATTAAAAACAAAAGAACGTGTAATGGTGTCATAAAACACTTATGTGCAGTGAAGGTTATTAATTACTAATTGTTATTTGCAAAAAGACAGAAATATTTAGTTAGGCGTAAGCTATTAATCAGCTTTATTATAAGACATTAGTTATAACAAAACCATGTATAGCGAAATAAACGCTGATCTGGTTAAATAAAATTTAAAAAAAAAAAAAAAAAAAAAAAAAAATCCCTTATTCAACATTTTGTTACGTTAGGGATGATAGCCTCAACAGTACAAAGTTTTAGCGGGAAAAACATTAGGCAATACTTTGAAAAATTGGACCAACGAGGTATTTTGGATAATTGGTCGGATAATACTAAATTAAACATTTTAAAATATAGGCTAACTGGGGATGCTTACAGCTACTTTAGAACGAATCAAGACCTCAACGCTTTGAGCTATAACGAACTCAAAGAAAAGCTAATAAATAAATTTACACCGGCGAAAATTCCAGGCGAAGCACTGATACGACTAGGTAAATGTTTCCAAACATACGACGAATCAATAGCAAATTATGTATTAAGATTAAAAACGTTAGGCACAGAAATTTTAACTGACGATTTAAAACTTGCGACAGACAATGAAAAACCTTAAGAAAGAAAAACGCGGAGCTACTTCTAAATCAATTTCGAACAGGGGTAAACAAAAATATCATGAAACAACTAGGACCTTTATTTATGCGTTCGGAAAATGTAAACTTAGATAAAATAGAATTGTCCGATAAAATGTATACGAATAAATTCCATAATAATCCAGTTTTTACAATGCGTACAACACAAAATAAAACTTGTTTTAATTGTGGACGTAATAATCATGTCGCACAAAACTGTTTGTTGAAGTTTAGGCAACATCCACAAACAAGAAACAACAATTTCAGATTTAGTGCCTAGCGGAACAACCATCAAAATTATTACAGGTTACAAGGCAACTCAAATAATGTTAGGTCAGAAAATTTTTATAGGCCTCAGGGAAATTTTAATAATAATAGGAGACAAGCCAATTTTAACAATGCCAGGGAACACAATTTTTATAAGCCGCATGGCGGGTTTAATCAGAATAATCAAATGACATGGCGGCAGCCGCCCAATTATAACAAATACCCAGGAAATAAAGCAAGAACTCACAACAACAGAATAACTTTCAAAATGATAGAGGTACGCACAATAAGGGAGAAATCAATTATAACAGTAGGCAATATACAACAAAATATCAAGGAAATAGCGCTAACAATAATAGAAACTTTAATGCGACGGTAAACTCAAGAAACTACCATGGAAATTTTAAAAGGCGGAACGAAGGAAGAACTAAAAATAATGTAAATACAGTAAGCAATTTAAACTTGGCAGGACTCCGTTTGTCACCCCAAAACGCGAGTCATTCAAAAATATAAATCATACAATTAATGTAATCACCACCTACTTCATCCCACATTTAGTAAATTTACAAGACACTCTTTGCATAATAAATTTATTAGTAAACGGTTTATACACGCCATTATTATTGGACAATGGAACTGCAGTAACAATGTTAAAAGAAAATTTTGTTAACAATTGCAATATTACCCTAGAATATGACATTTATTTGCTAGGAATTTCTGGGCCTGCGGTGAAGGCATTAGGCACTTCAAACTTAAATCTTGGCGTTTGGCCAAGGGTTAAAACACAAAAATTTAAAGTCATAATATACATGGATGAACTAGGAGTGAGTAGAGCAGGAATTTTAGGTCGCGATTGGCTAATTAAAAATAAAGCGGTAAACTATTCCAATTGCACCCTAACGGTGTGGGACAGGGAAATGCTAATTTTGCGCCAATCCGAAATAATGGTTAACAATTTTAAAAAGGGGTACAATTTAATTAATAGTGAAATATGTACAGAGGAGGTATTAAATAACAACAATAGCGATACACAACAATACAACGAAGATATTTTAGAAGAAAGAAAATTAAGGAAACATAGCTGTCAGGTACAAAAAGTTAAGGAATTTCAGGCACCAGTCACCCCAGGCAGGAGGGGAAAACGACGGAATAGGTACCTACAAAAACTAAAGTTGGGAATTGTGGATCTGAATTATCGGCTGAGGTTCGAGACGGAGGTTGCACTCAGCAACATTACTCGCTCTTAAATTCGACAGGAGGTGGAGTGACACAATTCGAAAAGGATTCTCAAGAAAAAACTTCAAAGGAACTTAAACCGGGATCCACAGCTAGAGAATCAGTAAGAAGGAAGAAGGCAAATAAAACCAATAAAAAGATGGATTTCATAAAGGCTGATCATCTAGACGCAATCTTAAACCCCTCAGACGTCGAGGAGGATATTGGAATAAACGCCGAAAAAGCAAAAAAAGTGACAAGAAACTTAAGGAAAAGTTCAATATCACCGCGGTTCACAAAAGTAAATGCTAGGAGAAAGCATAAAAATTGAAATGCTAGAGAAGTAGGCAATATTTTTATCGACAGTGTTGGAGAATTAAGTGAAGAAGTAGAAAATAAAGACTTCCATACAAATTTTATGGAAAGGCAACATATATACAGAGAAAACAAAGCTCTGAATCTGCAGCAAGAATATGAAAATAAAGTAAAGGAAGAAAAACTATATAGGGATTCGTAAGCAGAATCTGAGAGAAAGGAGGAAGAAAACTTACAATGGGTAAGTAAAAAGGTACCGAAATATAAAGAAGAGTTCTAAGGAGGTAATAAAAAGGAACAGGTAAATATGGTAAGTGAAAAAGCGTGTGTATCGAAGAAACAAAACTTAGGCGAAGAAAACAAAGTAGACGTAATTCCAAGAATCAGGAAATTGGAAAATACGAAGGAAAACGAAATAAAATTATTAGAAGACTTAATAATACCTCCCCGTACCGAAATAAACTGCGAAACAGAATATTAATCTCAAAAATATTACAAATGGACAAATTTTGTTAGAACCGACACCGACAGGAATAAACAGCGTATTTGCAGCAAGGACTAACAACAAACAAGAATTATTTATCAATCAACCTGGTCAACCTAAACAATAAGGAAGAAATTTTAAGAAAAAGTACTACAGTGGCGAAAGTCGAGGAAAACTTCAAAATAATAAAAAAGGCAAATGCAAAGGAATATCCAGTTAAAGCAATTCAGAAATACCAGGAAGATTGGATTAGGGAAAATTTCAACTTAGCACACTTAGAAGAATACCCAAAAGGATTAATTTGCGAATTAATAGAGCGCTGCAGCGACATCTCCTCGGACGGAATAAATTTAACCACAGCGCACAACATAAAACACAAAATAATTGTGGAAAATGATCAACCAATAGCGAAGCGTCCATACAGAGTTCAATTTGACCAAAGGGAAATATTAAGGAAAGAAATCCATAGGTTGCTAGAAGCAAAAATTATTAGGCCATCGAGCTCACCATGGAGTGCACCAGTTATTTTAATCGTGAAAAAACCACCCAATAGGGAAGACAAAGTAAAGATGTGCGTGGACTACAGAGCCCTAAATGCTGTAACGAAAAACGACGTATATCCACTACCATTACTGCAGGATGCGACAGATTATTTGGCCAATTCAACTTTATTTAGCGTTTTTGATGTAACCTCAGCTTATCACCAAATCGAAATGGAAGAAAATAGCATCCAATATACAGGATTTTCAACACCCGACTCACATTATGAATTTTTACGGCTTCCTTTCGGGTTATCGAACTCCGAAATGACATTTCAAAGGTTCATTTCGTTCATATTAGCAGGTTTAACAGGCGACACTTGTTGGGTTTATTTAGACGACATTTCTGAATTGGGGACATAGCTCTCATGCAAAGGCAATCTTCAAATTGCAGAGAAGGTGTGTACGTGTCTTGACGGGGCTGGGGTATCGTGACTGCTGTCGTCAGTACTTTGCCTCCGTCGGAATACTTACCTTTCCATCATTGTACATCTATCACTGTCTTGCCTATATCAAGGAAAATATTTCTCAATTTTTGTCACATAGTGATCTACATAACCACTTTACTCGTAACCGTAATGGTGTGCTCCCTGAGTTTCATAGGTTGTCAAGAACACGAAGGGGCACTGATTATTATTGCATCAAGTTCTTTAATGTCCTTCCAAACCATGTGAGGGAACTAGATCCTAAACAATTTAAAATAAAAGTAAAAAGTTACCTAATTAAAAAGGTGTTTTACTCAATTGAGGACTATCTCCAAAATAACTTTTCTGACCTGATTGCACACTGTCAAATGTGATCTGTCATTGTTTTAATTGTTTATTGTCTCTTTTTAAAATGGGATAACCCCAATATTTTTTTTAAACTGTGTTGTCTAGATTGTAATTTTATTGAACATCATAAATTTTAATTAGTGACAAGAATTGTTAAGTTTGTGTAGGTATTTTTATTGAATAGTTAATATTTTTCTGGTGTAAAATTAATTAACCTATGCTATTTGTACTTTGACCTGTATGAACATTTCTATGTATTGACATCAATAAATATTTGATTTGATTTGATTTGATTTGATTTAGGAGTAGAAGACCACATACAAAAACTAAGTTTAGTATTCGATAGGTTGAGAAAGGCCAATATAAAACTGAAACCAGATAAATGGTCATTTTTGACAACCGAAGTTAAATATTTAGGTCACATAATAACACAAAAAGGGATTCGACCTGACCCAGAAAAAGTTGAAGCAGTTAAAAACTTTCCATTGCCAAAATCAGTTAAAAATATTAGAGAATTTTTAGGCTTGGCACGATGGTACAGAAAATTCATACCAAATTTTGCTCACATTTCAGCACCATTAACTTATTTAACGAAGAAGGATGTAAAATTCCAATTAGAAAAAGAGACACTAGAAGCCTTTGACAAATTAAAAAATGCAATCACTTCAGACAGTATTTTACCTTATCCAAACTTTTCAAAACCTTTTATTTTAGCAACCGATGCCAGTAATTCAGGCATGGGAGCAATTTTAAGTCAGGATCACGACGGTTTCGAAAAACCGATAGCTTTTAGGAGTAAATCGTTCAATAAAGCAGAAAAAATTACACAGTTTCAGAAAAAGAACTGCTTGCAGCTATTTTTGGAATAAAACAATTCAATGTTATTTATACGGTAGAAAATTCATTTTAACCACGGATCATAGACGTCTGAAATGGCTTTTAACGGCAAACCATTAAATTCAAGATTAGTAGGTGGTCACTATTATTAGGCAAATATAATTTTGACATAATGCATAGGCCAGGTAAACAACACGGTAACGCAGATGCATTAAGTAGAGTTTACGAGGAAAATTGCACTGAGGTAAAACATAACAAGCAAAGTCAATGTATTTTAACGTTAGAAGAATTTTTGGAATTGAATAAAGATTATAAAATAAAGTGAAAATGTCACAGAAAAAGAAGGGAACCTATTCACTTGTCGGGAACATTATGCGCTAGTACACTGTATATCTCAAAATTGGCAAACGAGCAAAGGCATTGCTTTAGAATTCAAAAATATTTTTGGTTTAATTACTGAATTGCAGAATCAAAATAAATGAATAGGCGAAGTCGCAACTTTAAAATTACCAGAAAGAAATATCTATTATTTAGTCTCAAAATCTAAACATTTCACTAAGCCAACGTATAAAACACTATGGCACACTCTAATTAATTTAAGAAAATGCGTAATTGAAAATGGTGATAAATTTTTAGCTATGCCACAAATAGCATGTGGACTCGACAGTTTAAAATGGGAAATAGTATACGAAATGATTAAATATATTTTTTATTATACGCCAATTACAGTCACAATTTATAAGTTGAACCCAAATAATTTATAATAAATTTAACGGAATCAGAATTGACTCCAGTTTGGGATATATCACTAATTAAAAAGGAACAAGAAAATGACACTTTTTGCCAAAGCGCTAGGGAGCAAATCAATAACGATGCCAAAAATTCAAATTTTTACGTAGACAACGAAGGGTTTATGTACAAAAGTATGGAAAATACGGATTTTTTAGTAATTCCAAGATCATTTATAAGAAAGAATATTCACGATTTTCACGACCTCTCCATTTTTGGTCACAAGGTCAACAAAAACAATTTTAAATATTAAAACTAGATGTTTTTGGCCAAATATGAATCAGCAAATCATTGATTACGTAAGAAAGAGCCACAATTGTAAGCAAAGAAAAACATCACCACATTTAAAACCCGCACCTATTCAAAACTTTTGCGAAATTTCAAAACCATTTGAACGTTGTTCTATGAACATTACAGGTCCTTTTGTCAGTTCATTCAATGGAAATAAATATTTACGAACTTTTATGGATGACTTTTCTAAATATATTGAAATCATTCCGATTCAGAATCAAAAAGCTACCACAGTAGCAAAAGCCCTATTCACTAAAGTAATAGCACGTCATGGCACAATGCAAAAATTAATTTCAGATAGAGGCACAAACTTCTTATCACAAGTAATGAATTAACTTCTAAATGTTTTAGGAATAAATCATTTACAAACAACGTACAACGGCGTATCATGCGTCTAGTAACGGCGCCATTGAACGCTTACATCGAGTTTTAAAAGACTTTTCGGCCTTGCATATTAATAAAAAAGGGCAACAAGATTGGGACGAATGGATCCTGTACTTTCAAATGGCACACAATTTTTGCACACACCATCCACAGGTTTCTCGCCATACTTTTTAATACATGGGCGAGACCCTTAATTGCCAGTGGATGATATTTTAAAACCACAATCAGTTAAATACAATTCGGACGAAAATTATGTGTCAGAATTAATGGCAAAATTAACTGTTACCTTTAATTTAGTAAAATAAAATTTAAAGAAAGCAACAGAACAACGGGAAGTTTAATATAATAAGAAAACAAAAGAAGTTAAATTACAAATAGGAGATTTGGTTTAGTTATACGATCCTACGTCAAAAATAGGATTATCAAAAAAGTTAATGAAACTTTGGATAGGGCCGTTTCAAATCATAGAATAATAATAATAATAACAGAACCTACCAGAATCACCGAGCATTCAATCTCTTTACTAGATTATATTATAACATTTAACGATACGGTTTTAGTCCAGTCTGGGGTTATGCATGTTTATGACATTGCAGATCATAGTCTTACATATTGTGGTTATCCAGTCGACTCTCCACCTGAAACACCCAGGTCTTTTTGTTTCAGATCCTATAAATTTTTCGATTTGGATCAGTTTGATTCTGATCTAATGTCTGTTCCTTGGTTTTATATTTTTGATATGCCTAATATAGATGATAAAGTTTCTTTTCTTGAAACAAATTTGCTTTGACATACACGCACCTTGCATCACTCACTCTTATAGCTCTTTAAATAAACCATGGATCACGGAAAATATTAAACTTCTTATATCATTGCGCGACAAGGCACATGCTAAATTCAAACGCACTAGATCTCCCGCACATTGGAATTCATATAAACAATTGCAAAACTAAACAACCTTTGCAATAAGGAAGGAGAAAAAGGCTTTCATTTCATACCAACTTCAAAACAAAAATCCTAAGCAACTATGGTCATCGTTAAGGTCAATGAATGTTATAAATTCTAAAAAATCTTGTGTGGACTTACCACCTGAATTGGGTGATTGTCATGCCATAAACGCATTCTTTCCTTCAACACAAACTACTTCGGGTGCCGACGCTGAACTGTTAAATTACTATAATTCAAATTTAAAGCCACCTGTGTTTCTTAAACTTACGTTCAGTAAAACTTCAGAAACTGAAATCCTCGAAATTATTCGTGGTCTCACATCTAAGTCTGCTGGTGTTGATGGTATTAGTTGTAAAATGATTTGTATTTGTTGTCTATTTATTCTCCCATATCTTTGTCATATTTTTAATGATTGTATTGAGCATGGTGTGTTCCCGTCACGTTGGAGAGAGGCGGTTATAACTCCAATCCCAAAGAATAGTAATCCCAGGGTACTAGCCGATTTGAGACCTATTAGCATTCTTACAGTATTTTCTAAAATTTTTAAAAAAATTTTGGCTATTCAACTTCGTGAACATCTTAATATTAACGAGATTCTTCCTGACACACAATCAGGCTTTCGAAGTGAATTTGGCTGCGCCTCGGCCCTTTTGGAGGTGACCGATGATATTTTCAGAGCAACGAATGATGCCAACTTAACCGCTTTGGTTCTCTTGGATTATTCGAAGGCTTTCGACACTATTAACCATAATTTATTATTATCTATTTTGCATTTTATGGGTCTAAATGATACCGCCATACAACTCTTTTCGAATTATATTACTAATCGCTCACAAGTTGTGAAATGTAAGTCTACCCTTTCTTCTTCTATTAATGTTCAATCGGGAGTGTCCCAAGGTTCTATCTTGGGTCCAATTTTATATACCATTTATACTTCTAATTTATCTTCATGTATTCAATATTCTAAAGTGCACTTCTGTGCTGACGATACCCAAATTTATTATTCATTTTCTGCTACAAATGTTATAGAAGCTGTGACAAAGTTAAATTTTGACTTAAATAATCTACTAAATTTTTCTTCAAAACATAGCTTTCGTTTAAATCCAAATAAGTCGTCGGTCATGGTCTTTGGGAGTCGGGGTGCTAGGGACGCTGTTCTGCCCGAGGTTAAGATTTTACTCAAAAACCAACTTTTGGTGGTATCTGATGAGACTAGAAACCTTGGAGTTATTTTGGATATATGAATGAGTTTCAAATCTCATATAACAAAGTTACTTCAAAAATCTTACTCAACTTTAAAACTACTTTACGGCAATAGACACATTTTAGATCAAAAACTCAAAATTTCATTATGCAACTCGTTAATATTATCTAACTTTAATTTTTGTGATGTGCTTTACCATCCATGGATAGATAGTATGGACTCTGCGCATATTCAACGAATGCAGAACTCTTGCCTGCGCTTTGTATTTGGAATCAGAAGGAGAGAGAGAATCTCCCATACGCTTGCTTTGGCTCGTTGGCTGCGCATGTCGGATAGACGATATTTGCATTCTGTAAGCTTTTTTTACCGGATAATCACCACCAAAACTCCGCCTTATCTTTATAATAAGATAACCTTTCGCACTGATGTCCATAACTTACACCTACGTCTCCGGGGACAATTAACAATTCCTCGTCACAGACTACAATTTTTCAAGCGTTCATTCTCATATAACATTGCTAATATGTATAATAATGTACCTGCTATTTTAAAGAGTTCACCTTCCTTGTGGTCGTTTAAACGGCGAGTTAAATCCTTTTTATCAGGCTAGTGAGGGAATCTGCGTGTATGTACTGCTACTGCATTTAATGTGTGATTGTTGGCCATAGTCTGAGCGCGGGCTCTTCTTTTTTTTTTTTCTCTTTCCTTCTGCAGGGTGTGCTGGACAGTTTGAGTGCACTTAATTTTTGTTTCATTGTTTTGAGAAATGTTTGCAGGACTGGTGGGAGAACAGGTGGTTGCCTTTTGTGACCAAGCTGAACCAGTTCTTTTTCCCTACTAACATGTTGTTTTGTTAAGGAATGTTTTTTTTTAAATTATTTTTATTATTGCGTTGTTATTATATTTGCTTACATACATGTAGAATATATATATATTCTTTTTTAGTTAAATAATTCAACAGTTGTTAGGCAATAAATGAATTTTTATTAATTTATTTATTTATTTAGAGCAAAAAGGCCCAGTAACTTTCAAAATCAAAGAGTTATATAAAAATAAAGAACAAATGGTGCATCCAAATAGGTTAAAGCTATGCAAAGGCTTTAACAGAGATAAAATTTTAGAAATTCGAGCAAATTCCTTACAGTTTTCTTCGGACGAGGAAATTCACAATCCTTGAAACGACTGGGAGATAAGTGATTCAGAGGTCAATGACAAAGAAGAAAATTTTGACAATCCTACACCTAAAGACGTGAGTTTAACAATTTTACAAGGGTTAGATCAGTGTAGGGAAGTTCAAAACAGGTTAGACAAAGAAAGGAAAAGGAAGAACTGGAGATTAGAAGTAAATCGACAAACCAGAAATCTAGTTTCCCAAAATCAGCAAGCCATCGATGATTGGAAAAATTTAGGGTCTGTCAATTAAGGCGGACTACGTCAATCATCCAGGATCCGTAAGAGATCTGAACGTTAAAAAGTGAAACCTCTTGTGTGGAAAACGGGGTTTTGAATATTTCTACCGCCTAGGGGGTCGTAAAAGGCGACCAATAGACATCCAAAACAATAAACGAATAAGGAAAAGCATAAAGTAAATAAATAAATATAAAGTACGAAGTTAGTACTTCAGATTTTTAACAATGTCGGAATAAAAATAAAGGAACACCGTCCACAGTATTTTTTTAATGTCAAGCCAAAGAGCATATAATTAATGAAAAACACATTTGTTTAAATTTTCGGTTGAATATTGGTGATTTTTAAGATTAAGCAAATTTTTTTTCGTCATGTCTTAGAACGGTCTAGCTAGGGATTATGGCCCACGTAAAATCATGTTTTGGTCAAGTCAAACAAATTGGGCTTTACAATGTGCCGTTCTATACGAGCGGCGGTTGAACTTCACAAGGCCGAGATCCAGATGCTCTTAATATTTTCAGGCCGGAAACAATAATAAACAAAAAAAGTATGAGGCGATAAAAGGGAATCCACATCGTTTATCGTTTGCTGTCAGTTGGCTTTTAATAGCTTTCTAATAACTTGTTGGTGATATTAAGGAACTGAGTTATTTATTATATTTTGCGATTGCAATTACAAAAAAATATACAAACAATGAAATAACATAAAACCACGATAAAAACAAATAATGATTGCTTGATGCAAACGTAATATTTCTAAAATCGGCTTATTTTCAATGTAATGGCTTTGAGATAATGGGAAATTCTGTCTACCTACGTTTTGTATCGTTCGAAGGTTGTGTTAACCTTGTCAACATCGCACGTCAATTTGAAGGAACGCATTCTAGAATCATGGTTCTGCTCTGAGATCGTCGAATTCCCTGAGCTATGTTTAACTGGGATCCCTCCCGTCAGAGGGATAAGATCTGGGAGCCTAGCGGGCGGGAGTTTTTAAGCTATATGCTAATACTGCTCAGAGCTGAGTCTCTTCTAATTATATGCTCTTTGGTCGAGCTTAGTGAAAAGCACTACTACGAAGATATTAAAAGAACTTTTCTTATTCGGTACCACAACAATAATAACTACTGACAATATTTTTAAAAGTAAATATCAGGGTACAGTTACGTAAGAAAAATAAATAATGGGAATTAATATTAAGTAACAATATTTTAAAACTTAATAACGTAGTAGGAATGAAAAGGAAATAGAATAAAGGGGAATTATAATTAATTTAAAACATTCTTAAATGTACTTATAAATATTCGATTACTAATAAAAATAATGAACAGACGAAGCTAAAAAGAGAAACAGTTATTTTGTCAAGTATGAATAATTTTAATTTTCAATATAATAATATATGAATATTTTTTTTTTTTTTTCATGGATTATAAACTTGTTTGTTTCTCATTTGCCGTTCAGTAGGAGTGGTTTAATCAAAGAATTGATTTTGACTTAAAAGATTTAGTTCTCTGAATGTCATTTTTGGCAGTGGTCTATTATAATATGTTTTTCGGACTTTTTCCACTGTCTAGGGTGTAAATCACACAACGTTTCGGGAGTTTTGATCTACTCCCGTCTTCAGGTGTTCCTGGTTAGTCCTGAGAAGGACTGACATTATACGTTTTTCAACGTAAATTTGTGCCTCCCTCGGAGTTTGAACCCGGGACCGCTAATCGCTGTGATTACTACTCTGCCACTCTAACCACTAGGCCACCAGGGCGGTTATATATTTTAGTTGTAAACTTATATATATCTTACCCCTGTATGTGCAGTAGACTAGTTTTGTAATTCTCTGCGCAGTAGTGGCATCCAAATGGGCTTTAGTTCTGCGCTAGCCTGGCATTCTACTGCCAGCGCTATGTATACTTATAGCTTCTTTCAGCTTCCTACGGAATCTGTTTTCCTCTTTAGCTACAATTGATGCGTTATCCCATTGTATGTGGTGGTCTTTGTTCCAGACGTGTTTTGCGGTGTTCCGATAATCTCACTCGTAGGGGTCGTTGTGTTTCCTCTATGTATTATCTTCCACACTCCCACGGTACGCTGTAGATACAGTTCTTTGAACTCTGATCTTTGTTCTGAGGCTTGGTATGCACCATCATACCTCTTAGAGTTGCTGTGGACATGAAGGCAGTTCTTATATTGAATCTGTTTCCGATTCTTCTCAGTTTGTCGAAAATTCCTCGGATGTATGGTATTACGGCCGTGGTTGTTGGCTTCGTTTTCTCATCCCCTGCCTGTGTTGTATTTCTGTCCATCTCTTTTAGCGTTTGGTTTAGCATTCTTTTTGGGTAGCCATTAGCTAGCAGCATTTCTGTGATTATCTCAATTTTCCGTTTGAGGTCTTCTTCCTGCAAGTATATGGTCTTGGCTCGGCTATATAGGCATCTCGCGACACCACGTTTCCCGCTATTGTGGTGGTTAGAATTGTAGTGTAGGTATCTCCCCGTATGGGTTTGTTTTCAATATACCTTTGTTTGTACCGTGTCACCAATCTTCTGGACTAGTACGTCTAGGTATGGGAGTTTGCCTTACAATTCTATTTCCATCGTGAACTTAATTGATCGGGCTTGATTATTGAGATGTCCTATACGGGCTACCCAAGATACACAAACAGGGAATACCCCTAAGACCAATGGTTAGTTCCATAAATTCACCATGCCATCCTCTATCAAAGTTCCTGTGAACAATAATATCCCCACTAGCGGCTAAAACAATATTAACCGTGAAAAATACTGAACACTTTGTAGACAAAATCAAACAAACTCACATAGCTCCGAATGACATGATGGTGAGCTTTGACATAGTAAGCCTCTTCACAAATGTGCCGACAGATAACGCACTAGCAATCATCAGAAACAGGCTGGAATTGGATGACACACTTGCCGAACTCACAGATCTACAGGTAGATAAAATAATGGAGCTGTTAATGATCTGCATTAAGACCACATACTTCCAAGCAGATGAGCAGTTCTACCAACAAGAGTTCGAAGTGGCCATGGGATCTCCACTATCTCAATATGAGAACAAGCCTAGTCTATGGCTACGATACGTAGATGATACGTTCGAAATATGGCCCCATGGAAGAGAGACACTGGACGGCTTCTGGGGCATCTCAATAATCAAGCCCGATCAATTAAGTTCACGATGGAAATAGAATGGGAAGGCAAACTCCCATACCTAGACGTACTAGTCCAGAAGATTGGTGACACGGTACAAACAAAGGTATGTCGAAAACCAACCCATACGGGGAGATTCCTACACTACGATTCTAACCACCACAATACACAGTGGGTCGCTTTTAGAAATTTCTGGCCAAAAGTAGGAATGATTGAATTTTAACGGCTTGCAGGAAATATCTAAATTACTGCGTAATTAGTAAGAATAAAGGTCATTATTGAAGAGAGAAATAATCATAAACCCTATACCTGGCCAATTTTCACTCTGCAACCCTTAGAACGAAGACGTGTGTAAGTCTGTAGTTGTACAGTGAAATTTTAGTGTTTTTGTGATTGTGATTTTTTAAACTTTAAGTTAAAAATTAGCCATGTCTGACAGAGAACACGATAAGGGTTATATTTTAGATAAATATTTCACTTTATATAGTAATATATGGCTTGTGACTTAAAGCATAACATAAAAAAGGGGTATTGGGCGCCGCGCCGTGAAAAACAGCTAAATTTAACTTTATTTTTTTATTTAAATTTTACTTTCGCCAACTCCGACTTTGTTAAAATGATATCTGTGTATATTAAAGTGTGGACTTTAATGTTCCACAACTTTTAGCTGCGCTTAGCTGCGCTTTTTTAAACCATGACCTTTTAAACATATTGGTGCAGTGAAAAACCTCGCTTTTTAAGGAGTAATTTATACTGCAACGATTGATTCAATTTAATTTATAAAGTGATTTACTTTTTACTATTTAAAAGTGTAATTTATACTTATAAGCTAGACTGCGGAAGTTTAGACAAATGCCGATTTTATTTGTTAATAAATATTGATATAGGACAGAAGTAGCATCCGGTACACAAACATCAATGGAAACCCCAATTTCATCTGATGTTGATGAATTTAGTACATACATGTTTGAAAGTGATTCTAGTGAGGCACAAAGTGACTATGGAAGTGATTATTGATTAACAATAAAAAATTTATTTTATAAAATAATATCATTTTGGTTTAGATTTTGTAAATAACATATTTTTTGTTAATTTTAATTTTATTAAGTTGTATTGTTTTTTTAGTTTTTGGTACCATATATTTATTCGTTTTTGCAAAAAACATCCCGAATAAATCCATAAGTTTACAAACAGAATTTTCTGGTTTCTAAATTTTTTGTACTTTTTATTTACTTTCAACCCCCTTAAAACCACCTTATTCATCAAGACAATGTTTTCACTATTTTTACGTTAATTGTCGGACTGAATACAATATGAATACTCTAAATTTCAGATTTTAATTCTAATATTTTGATTTCAACCCCCATAAAACTGCTCTACGGTATCCAGGCAATTTTTTCACTATTTTTACGTTAATTATCAGACTGAGTTCTCTGCGAATTATTTTTTTCAAAATTTTACAATTTTTTTTAGAAATCAACCCCCTGAAAGTTACCCCAATTTGTCAATGGGATTTTTCTCAATATTTTTTCTGAAATCGCTACCTAATTTTGGACCAGTTTCATAAGTTTCAAAGTTTTGGCCAAAAATTGTTTATTTCGACCCACTGTGCAATAGCGTGAAACGTGGCGTCGCGAGATGCCTATATAGCCGAGCCAAGACCATATGCTCGGTGGAAGAAGACCTCAAACGGGAAATTGAGAAATTCACAGAAATGTTGCTAGTTAATGGCTACCCAAAAAGAACTCTAAACCAAACGCTAAATTTTAATCTATCATCAATAACTACCCCTGGATATCTCATTTCGGCAACGTATTCTATATTCGCACCGTCTATCGCCACATCATCTACTGGCTCCGCTAAAGGCATGTTTGTAGTAATCATGGCCTTTGTTTTCATCGTGTTCAGCTTTAGTCTGTTATTTTTTAACCATTTTGACAATTTATTAGCTCACAATTCATTTTACATACTGCACTGTTAACATTACTATCACTGACTGTAATTAGGGCGTCATCTGCAAAAAGGTTTAATTTACACCTTTCGACGATTGTGTTCATGTCGTTTATATATAAAATAAAAAGAAGTGGTCCCAGTGTGTGGAGAAGAACATCCCGCCAACTACAAAGGGTGTTTTTACCAAAATTAGCGGAAAATCTACACAGCCCACACAAACTCACAACATTAACAACCCATCAGAATATCAACATAATACCGAACGACAGTCACGAAGAATACCCTTACCGAAATTAACAACCAATAGAACATATAGGGATGTTACTGTAGGTACAAGCAATGCCACCGCAAACCAAAATAGTAACACTACAGACATAATAACGACAATTATCCAGGCCATAATAGATGCCATCCTACCACACCTAGAAAAAATAAAACCATTTCTTTTAACATTATTACCGACAATAATTCAACATGTCTCTAAATAGAAAAATAACAATACACAACATAACCGTAATAAATTGGAACGCCAATGGAATTAAGCCTCAAAGATCTGCGTTTATTAATTTCCTTTCTAGACATAATGTCGACATAGCCTGTGTTTCTGAAACGCACCTAATAGAAGGCGAAACTTTTAAAATTCCGGGTTATATAGTATATAGAAATGATCGAGTTGGTCTCATAGCCTCCGGAGGAGTAGCCGTCATTATTAGGAAAAAGCATGGTCATTCCCAACTACCAAAACTAAACCTAAATAGCTTAGAAACTATAGGAATCAAATTGCAACTTCACAACAATAACAACGTCGATGTAATAGCAGCCTACAAACAACCAAATTGAAGATTAGATGAGCAAGACCTTATCGATCTGTTCCAAAGCAATGAAAGCACATTACTAATAGGAGACTTAAATTGTAAAAATACGATGTGGGGCTGCAGAATGAACAACCCAAATGGTATTAAACTAAATAATTTTACAACCTTTTTAGGAATCCAAGTCCTTGCACCCGCTAACTATACATACTACCCTTATCGCAGAGACCAACAGCCTGATATATTGGACATAATGTTGTATAAAAATTTCTCCAAACCTATTTATCAATTAGTTCTTACTGAACTAGATTCTGATCATTTACCCGTTTTAATATCATTTTACGAAACTCCATCTTACGAACCAGTACTACCCAGACTAATAAATGGCATAGTAGATTGGGAATTATTTCAAGATCAATTGAATGCCAACATAAAAGCTCCTGGTAATCTTGCAAATGAAGAAGCAGTAGATCAGTCTATAACTAATTATACAAATGCTATTAAAACCAGTATACAAAAGGCTACAGTTAAGGAATTCAGAAAATATAACTCCAGATACGTACATCCTCCGGCTGATGTAATTAAATTAATAAAAATTAAGAACAAAACCAGTCGATTATGGCAAATCTCGAGAGATCCCCTATTACGACGCACATTAAATCAATTATCACGTCAGGTGAAGTGGGAGTTAGATAACTTCAGAATACAAACTTATCAAAGCTATATACAACATGATTTTTGAGGCTTTCACGGCCATTGTCATTAGGTAACAAACGACTTCCGGGATTGGACCGTGTCATGATTGAGATCGAAGAACTCAACGTTTCGCCCACTTTCGTAAGGGGCTTCATCAGGAGGAAAAAAGCAAAAGAGCACGGTAACTCAACGTGTTAACCACGCCAGAGGCGAAACTCTTTGCAAAGGGAAGGGACAGAAGAGCACGGTAACTCAACGTGTGAACCACGTCAGAGGCGAAACTCGACTGACTATCGGAAGAAGAATAGCGAGAAATTTATAGGCAAGCGCCGGCGCCGTCGCGATTCAGCAAATGCCGTCGCGGTTCAGTGGCGGAGGGCGGGGCTTAGGAATTAGCACTTTCCACATAGAAGGAAGAGGAAAGCCTTAGTCCCGATTGAAATTATTAGGGTGTTTGCAAATCTCAATGGCTTCGCGAATCTTTCTGCTAAAGAAGAATGGGGATTTGCAGATGATGGAAGTTTCATCAAAAAGGATCTTATGACCAGTATCGCGTTGGTGTTCGGCAATGGCCGATGATGAAACGAGACCTGACTTGAGACAGCGCTGGTGCTCAGAGATGCGAGTTTTCACCGAACGACCTGTTTCACCAATGTATACAGCATTACAAGAGCAAGGGACTCTATAAACAGCATTAGATGACATAGTGTTTAATTTATCCTTAGATGAAGGAAGAACCTGTGAGATTTTGCTCGGGGGTTTGA
This sequence comes from Agriotes lineatus, assembly GCA_940337035.1. NCBI lineage: Eukaryota > Metazoa > Arthropoda > Insecta > Coleoptera > Elateridae > Agriotes > Agriotes lineatus. Next base: position 7,785,694 of record OW679202.1, read on the forward strand.
ATACTGTTTTAATGTTTTGTTTTCGAAGAAACTTTCCTATGCGGTCCGTGACTTGGTGGATATAGGGAAGAAAGACTATTGCTGCAGGAGGATCGGGTTTTGGAGGTTTGGGTGGCCGTGGGTGAAGATGGCGATTGATGGCAGACTGTATATCCCTAGCACGGTAACCGTTATTCCTAAGAGCTTTCCGAATGTGATTTAATTCATCGTGGATATTATCGGGTTGGGATATGGCCCGGTGTACAAATGAATTGATAACGGAAAGTTTTTGTGTAGGATGATGGTGGGAATCGGCATGTAGATAGCGTTCAGTGTGAGTAGGTTTGCGATATACAGAATGACCAAGTTTGCCACTGGGTTGGCGAGAGACCTGTACATCTAAGAAAGGAAGGGAACCGTTACTTTCTATCTCCATGGTGAAGTTAATGTCTGGATGTTGACTATTGAGATGATTTAAGAAGACGGGTAACGTGTCTTTACCATGTGGCCAAATAATAATAAAGGTATCATCAACGTATCGGAACCAAACCTTGGGTTTTAATTCTGAAGATTCCGGAGCTACGGTTTCGAAAGCTTCCATGAAGATATTGGCAACGACAGGTGAAAGAGGAGAACCCATGGCCGCACCAGAGATTTGTTTAAAGAACTGACCTTGAAATAGGAAATAAGTGGAAGAGAGGCATTTTTCTATCAGGGCAGGTAGACTTGAAGACGTCTCCCCATGCTCTGATAACAATGATGAAGCCCCTTACGAAAGTGGGCGAAACGTTGAGTTCTTCGATCTCAATCATGACACGGTCCAATCCCGGAAGTCGTTTGTTACTATATACAACAGTTTGAACCACGTGATCCCTCATTATGGCAGGTTACCAAGAAGATTTTGAGACAACCAATTTTAATACCACCGTTAATCAAAGATCTTACCGTATATTCCTCAGATCAAGAAAAAAGTGACATTCTAGCCATTCAAATTGAACAAAATTGTACACCAGCAGATCTCACTCCAGAGAATGTCGTCCAAATTAAGGAAATATAAAACTATGTACAAAATCATACTCCACTAGAAATAGGACAATTCAAGCCTACACCCAAGGAATTACAAGAGTATATTAAAAAACTTAAATTGAAAAAGTCACCTGGGGCTGATCTAATTCCTAATATAGAGCTAAAGAACCTCACCAACAAATCATTTGCTTTTCCAGCAAGTTTTTTTAATGCTTGCATGCGTCTTAGTTATTTCCCTAAACAGTGGACACACACATTTTACCATTCCATAAGCCTGGCAAAGACAAACGAAATCCAAAAAATTACAAGCCAATCAGTCTTTTGTCAACAATCTCTAAACTGTTAGAAAAGGTGTATGTACGACTGCACGCCTATATAACAGAAAAACAGGTATTGCCAATTTTTCAGTACGGGTTTCGAGAAAAGCATTCTACAGCACATCAGCTGCTACGAATAACAGAATTGATTTGGAAAGGTTATGAGAGGAAACAATACACAACAATTGCTTTCTTGGACCTTCAACAGGCATTTGATAAAGTCTGGATAATCGGATTGCTGTATAAATTATTACAGCTGGACGTTCCTTCATACCTAATTCGAAGTTTAGCTTTATTTCTTCAGGAAAGAACGTTTGTAGTAAGAATAACTTCTACCTTTTCTACAAGAAGAAATGCCAATGCAGGTGTCCCTCAAGGAAGCCTTTTCGGACCCTTATTATTCAACATCTACATCCATGATATACCGGAGGCAATACATAGCAAAACAGCTTTATTCGCAGACGACACCGCCGTCTTAACTCAACACCACGATTTAAACGTTTCATTACCGCAAGCATCAGTCGATGAATTATCACATTGGTTTTTCAAATGGCGAATTGTACTAAACCTAACAAAATGTGAAACGCAAATATTTACCCTTCGAAGAATAAGAAACCCGACAAGACTTACAATAAATGAAAAACTAATTGATTGGAACCCTCAAGATTCAGCAGTCAGATACTTCGGAGTATATTTGGATACACGACTGAAATGGGGATACCACATCAATACGAAGTTGAACCAGTGCCATGCACGCCTAGCTCTCTTATATCCCTTAACTAATAGAAAATCTTCCCTAACATTTGAGTGCTCACTTTTAATATATAAGTCAATAATTAGACCTATAATAACTTATTGCTGTGCGGTATGGTGTAGTGCCCCAAAATCGCAAATAAACAAACTACAAGTAGTGCAAAATAAAGTTTTAAGGATAATAGTGAACGCTCCCTGGTATATGAGAAACCAGCAGATTCATGTCGAACTTAATATGCCAACTATAGAAGAACATATAAGAAATGTGGCTAAAAAGTTTTTTAAAAGGATGGACAGATGTGACAGTGCGGTATTTTACAACACAGGTCAAAAACACTTACACACTAGGCTTAAGCGAAAACTGCCTCAGGACATAATGTGTTCATCAGATGATAGCAAATAGAATTATAAAATAAATCAATAGTTCTTGTAAAATGGTCTACCCTTGACCTCATTAAGCCAATTGTTTAGTTAATAGGAATTTGTACATATTGTAACATTACCATTTGTAACAATTAGTTTGTTGGTATGGTTACTATTATTAAAAAAAAAAGAAAACAAAACAAAATAAAAGCCGACCTCTTAACCAGGTTGTTTTCTCTAACACCTCTTTTATATATTACCTAAATGCGTAAAAAATGCAACTTCTGATGTCATACCTGTGCATAAGCCATGAGCGCAATGCTCAATTCGGAGAAATAAAGAAGTAAGCATTCAGTTTTGTTTGTTTACGTCAGCTTTCGCAACTCCGTGTGCGGAGAGTACTCGCCACTCTATCTGAAACCAACGGATACTCTCGCTGAATTTTCAGGTACTCGATCCGAACTGGTTGCAACAGGCGATGGAATAAATGAGTACTCGGTAACGAATACAAAGTAACGGATACAACAAAAAGTAACGAATAGTTACAAGTACCGAAAAGTAACGAAAGTTGACATCAGTAATAAGCGGCTCCTGGTAACCTGCCAAGTCTATATTAAATAGAGTGGACGAGCAGATACAGATAGTGCACTCTCTTGCCCTTGGAGTGAGAAATCGCACCAGAAGACGGATGAACCAAAGAAGTGGTCAACGGCATAGGATGTTGAACACAACGGGAAATGACAACAGGGATGTGTATTGTCGCCACTACTATTTAACATTTATTCCGAGCACATATTTAGAGAAGCCTTGGGCTATGTACAAGAAGGAATTCTAGTAAATGGACAGCGATTAAACAACATCAGATACGCTGATGACACAGTAATATTCACCGATAATATGCAAGATCTGAAACAACTAATGGATAGATTAATAACCAGTAGCCAACGATATGGATTTGGTATCAACATCGAAAAGACTAAATATGTGATCATTAACAAGAACAACGTTCCCACTCGACAACTAAGATTAGAGTGTGGGACAATTGAATGAGTCGACAAATACACATATCTCGGCACAATCATAAATGATCAATGGCACCACCCGCAAGAAGAGCAGAAGTGTATTCATTAAAATGTCAGCAATTCTTAAAAGTCGAGACCTAACCATAAATACAAAACTAAGAATACTGTGGAGTCATGGACACTGACAGAAGCAACGACGAAAAAGATCGAAGCATTCGAGATGTCGCTCTATAGTAGGATGCTAAGGGTATCATGAACTTTGTCCATTGAAATCCTTAGAAGAATGTCAAAGGAAAAAGATATCCTGAATACAATTAAAACAAGAACACTACAATGTCTAGGCCACATCATGCGAAATGTTTATAATCGCACATTATACAATTGATTATTTATTTAACCAAGTTTAGTCATTGCTACTATGTCTGCGATAAAAATGTTCACAACGTCTGCTTGGGTATACAGGGTTATTCACGTAAGATGACGAGCCTGACCAGGTAAAAATGCAACAAATACGATTTATAAAGCTAACTGGATCTCTATTGCATTAACATAATTGAATAATATGTTGGTGGCACTGTAAGTCTATGTCAAATTCGAAGTTATTAGGTTAGGTTTTGCGTCAGTTTTGACACAGACTGACTCAAAACCTAACCTGCTAACCTTGAATTTGACATAGACTTACAGTGCTACCAACGAAGTGTTCTTATTCACTAAAATAGTATTTAATTCTAATTTAGTTAGTAACTTTAAAAGTTATTTTGAGAACGGCTAATAAATCTTTAAACTACATTACATTTCAAAAATTCTTTGGATCGTGGCATTCAAAATAGTTCAGGTGAAAATTGTAGCATTGCAGCAAATTTAAGATTAACTGCTGTATGGAGTTGAACGCACCATTCATGTGTCAAACTGTTTAATTATAACATTTTTAAATTCCTTTTATTTTCATTTTTAGTAAATTACGGCAGTTAATATTCTGGCAGATTTCTCTCTGAAACAGTGTTAAGAACCAAATATGATAACCATGTACTCTGTATTTGAATAACAAATGTAACATATACAGTGTGTCTACTTAAGTTGGAATCATATGGAAAAAAATTATTATTGCTTTTAGGAAAAAAAAAGATATTCTTGATAAAAAGTTCTGCATGGTCCAAAACTTAAAATGCAACCGTCAGATATCAATTTTTACAAGCCGTATACGAGGTTTGTTAAAAAATATGAATTTTGCTCAAGAGTAAAGTACGTTTATTTTTGACAAAGTCGAAAATTTTCATGTTTATAGTAGATAAGAGAGATAATGTTTCAAAACTAAACGTAATTTATAACGTTTTCAAATATTTAGAATCAATGTGTAGAAAAGTTAGTAAAAAAATAAGAAAATATGATTTTTCATGATAGATTGGTGTAATTGTATATTTGAATGTAATTTTCAATTTTAATCAACTTTTGTTGATATATATATATAAAGATAGTCCCTCTCACAGCTTGTGTGGTTACATACACAGTAAAATGTTATTTCTTGACTGGGATAGGGTTTGGAAAAACTCCAATCTCAGTGCTACGCACAGGTACCAAGCTTTAATGGTTAGATTGAATTAAAACCACTTGTATGTTTCGCCTGACGTTTCGTTTTTATTCAAAACATTATCAAAAGCTATGGACAAAAATTTACAATAAGTAACGTTGTTATAAAAGTTATTGAAAGTGACAGTCTTACCTAACACCTTGTGGACCAAAACACATGTTTTATTAAAAGCATGTGAAGATATTCAAATTTGAACAAATTCATAAACAGGGGCAGTAGGCCACCAAGATTACAGACCTGGGCTGCACATGATATAAATACACTTAGTCATACATCTAGTCAGTTACACATTAAAAATTACTAGCACATTTAAAATTCGATTTACAATAATTTTATTAGCTATTTGGCCAACATGGCCGTCAAATTTAGATAAAATCGTGGTATTATTTCTAATCAAACAGCGACAGGTGTCAGAACAAATTGTTAGAACCGCGCATGCGCGGAGCGCAAGGCGTCCAAATATTACGAGGGACGTTCAAAATGGAATTGACCAATTAGCTTGTACAACGCAATCTAACATAAGACTAGTCAAAAAACGACGACAAGGGCTATGTCTGAAGGTTCTAAAAGGTGGAAACTACAAAAAGAGTCCTAATTGAGCACCCAAAGTTGTAAGTCTACCATGGGAAAAAAGACAAATGAGAAAAAATGGAGGAGAAAAGACCCTAATTAGATCTAAATATAACTAAATTTATTGTGGGACCGTATTGAGTTTATTAAAAATTTTATTATTAAAGAATTAGTAATAGAAATGTGGTAGTAAAAAGAAAATATTATAAGATAAAAGTAACTACCCATTGGGCTTTCTCGGTTGGAGAAATTCTAAGGAGAAATCATTGTTGGACATGGCTAACAAAAGGTGGTATGAGACACTAAGATGATCAATGTCAGTATTTGAATTTAAGGTATTATTTGTACCAAAAATGTGGCACATTTCGATGAAAGTGCGGTGACTAGAATTTGGTTCAATAGTAATAATTTTTGTATTTTCAAAATCCATACAATGACCAGTGCTGTTGACATGTCCAGCAAGAGCGCAGGCTTTGGGTTTAAGACGAGAGTCGCTTTTATGCTGAATAATTCTAGATTTCAACCTCTGAGAAGTTTGACCAATATACGTAGAAGGACAACCACTACAGTTTATCTGATAGACGGCATTAGGGGTTAGGAGAGCTGGAGTTTTATCCTTTAATTTTGAGATATACATCTTGCAACAACAAATGCTACTACAAATATAGCAACAAGTAACGAAGAAATCAGCATACCCTCCTACATAAAAGAACAAATAGCTGAAAAAAGAAAACTTAGACAAATATGGCAATCCACAAGAAGTCCGACAGACAAGAATAAACTTAACAATGCAGCCAATAAATTAAAGAAACTATTATACAAAATTAAAAACGAGTCAATCCAATCTTATCTACAAAAATTATCTCCAACAAAAGATAGCGATTACTCGTTGTGGAAGGCCACGAAAGCGATAAAACAGCCCCAAAACAGGATACCCCCAATCCAGAAAATAAATGGCACGTGGGCTAGAAACGATGAGGAAAAAACTCAAAGGTTCGCTGAACACCTGACGGAAGTTTTCACGCCACATCCTGCAGTAAATCAGCAAGACAACAACCAGATACATGATTTTCTAAATGCACCACTACAAATGTCTGAACCTATACGAGCCTTCTCGCCTAAAGAAGTGTTGCATGTGATTTTCAAAAACTTAAATCTCAATAAAGCCCCTGGATTTGACCTTATCACGGTCAGAATTCTAAGAGAACTTCCAATCAGAGCGATCGCCCTAATTACTGCAATTTTCAATGCGATATTACGATTGGGCTATTACCCACCCCAATGGAAGCTTGCTCACATCATTCTTATTCAGAAGCCAGGTAAACCATCATGTGAAGTTGAGTCCTACAGACCTATAAGTCTCCTCCCAATAATTTCCAAAATCTTTGAAAAGCTTCTACTTAAACGAATGATGCCAATATTAACTAATTACCACCTGATTATGAGATTATTTCACTAGATGTGGTCTCTCTTTTTACCAATATCCCTATAGATTTGGTTATACAGGTTGTTGAAACCAATTGGAACTTAATAGAACCACTAACTAGCATACCCAAATCACAGTTTATTAACCTTCTCAAATTCATCTTTGACTCAACATATTTTTCCTTCAATAATAATTTTTATAAACAAATCTTTGGATCCCCAATGGGCTCAACTCTTTCCCCCATTTTGGCCGAAATCATAGTCAATACCATCATAAAGGAAAGCATCCCCAAGCTGGCTTTTCAATTTCCGTTTCTTTACCAGTATGTTGATGATCTGGTTTGTGCAGTACCGGTCGACGACGTTGCCAATGTGCTGAGTGTTTTCAATGGTTTCAACCCTCACATCCAATTCACAGTGGAAAGAGAAAAGGATAGGTCTGTCCCCTTTCTGGACACCCTGGTCATCAGAACGGATTCCAACACTATTAAACTGGATTGGTATGTTAAACCAACCAGTTCTGGCCGTTATCTGAATTTCCATTCTATACACAACATTCGACATAAGTTGAATGTAGTGAAAGGGCTCAAGCACAGAATCTTAACGATCTCGCATCCGGATTTTCACGCAGTTAATCTCAATAAATTAGTTAATACTCTCAAATTAAATAATTATCCTATTTCTTTATTAAATTCTATCTTATACTCCACCCCCAAGGGCAGGATCATTCCACCAGAAAATTCTGATAATAATATAAATGATAAACCTCCACTTTACAAAAGTCTTATTTACGTCCAAGGACTTTCTCATATAATTAAACAGGTTTTTCGTAAGTTCGATCATATTATCATCGCGGACAAACACCATCATATCATAAAAGATTGTTTCTCAAAATTAAAGGATAAAACTCCAGCTCTCCTAACCCCTAATGCCGTCTATCAGATAAACTGTAGTGGTTGTCCTTCTACGTATATTGGTCAAACTTCTCAGAGGTTGAAATCTAGAATTATTCAGCATAAAAGCGACTCTCGTCTTAAACCCAAAGCCTGCGCTCTTGCTGGACATGTCAACAGCACTGGTCATTGTATGGATTTTGAAAATACAAAAATTATTACTATTGAACCAAATTCTAGTCACCGCACTTTCATCGAAATGTGCCACATTTTTGGTACAAATAATACCTTAAATTCAAATACTGACATTGATCATCTTAGTGTCTCATACCACCTTTTGTTAGCCATGTCCAACAATGATTTCTCCTTAGAATTTCTCCAACCGAGAAAGCCCAATGGGTAGTTACTTTTATCTTATAATATTTTCTTTTTACTACCACATTTCTATTACTAATTCTTTAATAATAAAATTTTTAATAAACTCAATACGGTCCCACAATAAATTTAGTTATATTTAGATCTAATTAGGGTCTTTTCTCCTCCATTTTTTCTCATTTGTCTTTTTTCCCATGGTAGACTTACAACTTTGGGTGCTCAATTAGGACTCTTTTTGTAGTTTCCACCTTTTAGAACCTTCAGACATAGCCCTTGTCGTCGTTTTTTGACTAGTCTTATGTTAGATTGCGTTGTACAAGCTAATTGGTCAATTCCATTTTGAACGTCCCTCGTAATATTTGGACGCCTTGCGCTCCGCGCATGCGCGGTTCTAACAATTTGTTCTGACACCTGTCGCTGTTTGATTAGAAATAATACCACGATTTTATCTAAATTTGACGGCCATGTTGGCCAAATAGCTAATAAAATTATTGTAAATCAAATTTTAAATGTGCTAGTAATTTTTAATGTGTAACTGACTAGATGTATGACTAAGTGTATTTATATCATGTGCAGCCCAGGTCTGTAATCTTGGTGGCCTACTGCCCCTGTTTATGAATTTGTTCAAATTTGAATATCTTCACATGCTTTTAATAAAACATGTGTTTTGGTCCACAAGGTGTTAGGTAAGACTGTCACTTTCAATAACTTTTATAACAACGTTACTTATTGTAAATTTTTGTCCATAGCTTTTGATAATGTTTTGAATAAAAACGAAACGTCAGGCGAAACATACAAGTGGTTTTAATTCAATCTAACCATTAAAGCTTGGTACCTGTGCGTAGCACTGAGATTGGAGTTTCTCCAAACCCTATCCCAGTCAAGAAATAATATATATATATATATATATATAAAGCTCTATAGGCCATTAAGGCCTGTGGCTAATTGGACTGTCTTTTTCCACTCTTTTCTGTCCAGTGCCATGGTTTTCCGGTTTTGTTGTCCCTGTTTTCTTTAAATCCTCCTGTACTTGGTCATACCATCTGGTCTTTGGCCTGCCTCTTCTTCTGATGTTCACAAAGTTACCTTCCAGGATTTTTAGGGGGATTCTAGTTTTGTCCATTCTTATGAGATGGCCTAGCCATCTTAGCCTTTGAGATTTAACTATTCCTATGATGTCCACATTTCCCAGTTCTTCCAATATTTCCTGGTTGGTTCTTCTTTTCCAGATTCCGTTTTTGTTTCTGCCTCCTAGGATCCGTCTGATTATTTTCCTGCTTAATTTGTTTTGGTCACTTTTGTTCAAACACCATGTTTCACACGCGTATGTTACACTAGGTATTATTACTGTTTTATATATTTGAATCTTAGAGTTTTTTGAAAGAACGCTTGATTTTAGCACAGAACTTAGGGTTCCTGCACATTTATTGCCGTTTGCAGTTCGTGTTTTGATTTCTTCACTGTGGTCCTTAGTTCTTGTAATCATTGATCCTAAAAACTTAAACTGTGTTACTTCTTCAAAGGTAAATTCAGTACTATCTTCAATCTGGATTTTTAGGAAGCCGGTCTTCTTGTTCTTGTTCTTTCCCACATGCATGTATTTTGTTTTGCTGTCATTTATGCTGAGTCCCATTATTCTTGCAGATTTCTCGAGTTTTATAAAAATTTCTTGCATGGATTTTCTCGATCTTGCTACTATTGTTACATCATCAGCGAATGCTAAGCATTGGTGTTCCTTATTGTAAATGGTACCTTGTGTATTAGTTTCGCTCATCCTAATCAGTTTCTCTAGAACAAAGTTGAATAGAACTGAGAATAGCGGGTCACCTTGTCTTAATCCGTTGTTGATTGTAAATTCTTCGGATATCCTCCCATTTATTTTTATTCTGTTTGTGGCGTTTTCCAGTGTCATTTTTACCAATCGTATCAGCTTATTTGAAATTTTGAATTCTTTCATGGCTCTGTATAGCTGAGATCTATTAACCGAGTCGTATGCCTGCTTGAAATCAATGAATAAAATGTGCAGATCGATGTCGTATTCATAGCCTTTTGAAAGGACTTGTGATATTGTAAAGATCTGGTCGATGGTTGATCTGTTCTTCCTGAAGCCACACTGGTATTCGCTTACTACTTTCTCCATATAGTTCGATAATTTTTCCTTTATCAGGCTTGCCAGCACTTTATAAGCAACGTTTAAAAGGGCGATACCTCTGTAGTTATGGCATTCTGTTTTGTCACACTTTTTGTGTATCGGTGTTATTACTGCTGTAGCCCAAGCTTTGGGCATTTGTTCTTTTTTCCAGACTTCTTGAATTAAGGAGTGGATTTCTTCCTTAAGTACTGTACTGCTATACCGATATAGTTCCGCTGGAATATTGTCTTCTCCTGCTGCTTTGTTGTTTTTCAGCTTTTGTATCACCTGTTCAACTTCCTCACGGCTAGGGAGTGTGCTTTCTTCTTGACCTGCTTTCAGATTTATCTCCGTCTCTGCCTCTTTTCCCTTATTATTATTGTTGTTAAGCATTTCAGAAAAGTACTCTACCCATCTTTGGACTATTCCCTCCATTGATCCTATTAGATCTCCTGTCTTGTCTCTACAGTATGTGGTTGCATGTGTAAAACCTTTTCTCGTTCTTCCTACCTCTTGATAAAAGAGTCTAGTTGCTTTGTTTGTGTAGTTTTCTTCTATTTCTTGTAGTTTTTGTGTGTAGAATTGTCTCTTCTTATTTCTGCATGTTTGTTTTGAGATTCTCTTTTTTCCTTGTAGGTTTCTTTGGACTCGCTAGTTTCTTCTTGTATCATCTTCAGCCATGTTTTCTTCTTCTCTGCTATTGCTTTCAGGCACTCTGTATCTATCCAGTTTGCTTTTCTTTTCACGGCTTTCGTTTATAGTGCAGCATTTGCCGATTGTTGTATGCTTTCCATTATGTTCTTCCAGTTCTGCTCCACTTCTGTGCTTTTAGTTAGTTTATTTACTTGTTTGTCCAATTCTGTTTTATATCTGCTTTGTACTTCCTCCTCTTGTAACTGAGTGTAATCTTTCCTCTTTACGGTTTGTTTGGCGATCTTATTCATTGTTTGTACAGATTCTTTTACCTTCACTCTTACCAGATAGTGGTCCGATTCTGCCTCCGCTCCTCTACAGGTTTTTATGTTTTGGATTGATCTTGTATTTTCTTGCTCTATCAGCACATGGTCAATCTGATTTACTGTGTTTCCATCAGGTGAAACCCAAGTCCCTTTATGTATCGTTTTGTGTTGGAAATCTGTACTTCTAATCCTCAGGTTTTTTTCTATCGCAAATCCAATTATTCTTTCCCCATTGTTGTTTGTTACATCGTGTTTGCTCTGCTTTCCAATGGCTGGTGTGTATATGTTTTCTTTTCCTATTTTGGCATTGGCATCCCCTATTACTATCTTAATGTCGTACTTTGGTATTTTATCGTAGTATTTTTCTAATTCCTCGTAGAACTTGTCTTCAGTTGGTGCGTGAATATTTAACAGAGTTATTTTTTTATGTTTCCCTCTTATTCTTAAGCAGCTCATTCTTTCACTTATAGGTTTAAAGTCTAGCACTTCTGGTTTAACTTGATTGTTTACGATAAATCCTGTTCCTAATATTCTTTCTTGGTTTCCACTATTGAAAAATGTGAAATCTTCATAATCTGATATCCAATTTCCTTTCTGTTTTGTTTCTTGCATGACCAATACATCTATTTTGTAGCTTTTCATTTCCATAATAATTTGTTTGATTTTTTCCTTCTGCATTCGTTCCCCGCACATTCCAACTGCCTATCTTTAATGTTTCGAAACATTAAACTGCAAGCCATTAGTGAAGTATTATGGTGGTACCACTAGTTTGCTCTCCTCTCGACAGTTTTGCTTTCTTAACCCTTTTGCTACGGAGAAAATTTTGAATACGGAGCAATTTTGGCTTTGCAGAATCACAAAAATTCTGTAGTAAATGTGAACAAAAGGGATGCAGATTCATCCGTTCCCCGTCGTTGATGTCAGAAGTAATGCGCCGCACTTTTTTACATTTCTGTCTTTTTCCTTAACACGTTAAGTGTCGTGTGATGCCAACATGGTATCACACATTTTTGGGACGATTAGGCCGCGTTAGACCTACGTGGTCTCACGCCTTAGAACTACTTATTTGCGGAGTGAGACCGTGCTGGTCTTACATATCACATTAAAACCTATGGCACAATCAAGTAGTCGGCCAGGTGGTCCTTTGTGCATTTTGGGCCTGTGGCATTATATGGCCACATCATTACATATGGTATGTTTGAAAATAAAACTATTACATTCACTAAACTTTTATTAAAAATAAATGAAAAAATATGTACTATATCCAGATAAACAAGTTAAAATAAAGCAATACATGAAGTACAGAACATATAATAAACAAAACGAAACAATATTTTAAAATTGTAGTTATTTATATTTTTGTCGCATTAAGTATTGTGAAGAAACAATCAAGGCAATAATGCTTGCTACATGTATTACATTTCATCGTACTTTGAGGACATTTTTTCATGGCCTGTTGCCTTCTCGATCCTTCGGTTATCATGGCATAACAAGCATCACAGCGACGCCTTCCAGGTCGTCCAAGATTTTCAAGTTTATGAAGGGGCTCTTGGTTATTCAGATTCCTAACTTGTTCCAACTCTTCGGTATGTTTTATTAACCTCGAAATTACTTTTTCCCTAAATTTGGTAATTGACATTTTTTCATTTGCAATTTCTTGAAAGGCATTTACTAATGCTATCCCAGTTAGTAGCTCTATAGGTAATTGTCGATACCATTTCACACTTTTGCGCAGGAACGTATTTTAGGATTTTATTTGATCAGAAAGATCTATGTAACTTTTATACTTATTATACTCCACCACAGTTTTGGGTTTTAGTATCTCTTCACCTCTTCTTCTAACAGGAACCATTTCATTGGCGTGTCGTGTGCTCAGCATGAGGACATCCCGTTTATCTCTCCATTTCTGCACCATTATGCCCTGTTCAGATTCTTCGGTTGTTGTTTTACCCACTTTTAGCTTATTTTTTGTGACACTTTTTGGAATAAACTTCCGATTAGATCGTAACGTTCCCATCAAGTGTGTTTGACGTTTTAGTAATTCCTGTGCTAATGGTACCGAAGTATAGTAATTGTCTGTACACAGGGTACGGCCATTGTCCAATAAGTTGTGCATGACATCCATGACGACTTTCGAAGGAATACTCTGTTGTCCATTTTTTTATTTTCCGCAATATATTTGGAAATCGTAAGTGTATCCTCTTTCCAGACAAAGTTTGAACATTAATGCCAGTAATGACGATGAGTAAAAGATGTGATAATAAGAATTTACATGTGACAGTGTGGGTTTACCCTGTAGCAAACTCCACATCAAAATACATTATACATTGTACAAAATACAAAATACAACAGTATATTAGATGTGAATACTTGGAAATAAATTGCAGCTTAGAAGCGTTGTGGTAGAACCAGCGGGTCGTGCCGTTTCAGTCTTCGTTCTGGTTGGATTGTCAGAAGTTCAACTGCTAAAGAATTTGGGTGATTTCTGATTCTTTCCTGATATTTAATGCTATAATTTTTTATTGTCTCTTGAACAGTATCAACTTGAAAGTCGGAATGTAATACCTAATTTGGTACGAACCATGGGGCGTTTGCTATGATTTGCAATACTTTAGATTGATAGCGCTGTAGTTTTTCTAGGTTGGAATCCCTTGCTGTACCCCATATTTGAATACCGTAGCACCAAATAGGTTTGATAGCAACCTTATATACGAGTAGCTTGTTTACAAGAGAAAGTTTTGAATTACGTCCTATATGCCAGTAGTATCTCTGAGTATGAAGCCTAGCTGAAGTCTCTTGTGCCATATATATGAACCCTATGTCAGTCGTCGGTGAAGATGGATATCTAAGTATTTAGTCTCCTCTTTTTGTGGAAGGATGTTTCCATTTAATCTGACGAGGGGGCGTATTCCCCTTCGGGTTGTAAATTTTCCCTGAACTGATTTTTACACATTAATTCGGATGCGCCATGTTTTTATCCATTCTTCTATTTTGCTAAGGTGATTCTGTAGGTATCTCGAAGCTGCTACTGGATCGTGGTGTGAAGCCATTAATACCATATCGTCGGCAAAGGTTGCAAGTACCGTGCTTCTGGTTGTTGGTAGTTCGGCTGTATACCGGGTGCTGACTTGCGCGACGCACCATAGGAATTTGCATAGTAAATTCTTTGTGTTCAATTATTTGCTCTCCTAATTATTTTAGAGCTAAAGTGTAAATACATTTTTTGTAGAGAAAAAAATACTGCATCCATTCATAATGTTGCTAACAATTTTTCATTTTTCGGAACCGAAGGAATGCAAAAAAACAAACTAGCATTTTTACAAAAATCAGTGATGCCATGGAATTATTGAAACAAGCCAATGCCAATGCAAGTGCGTGCGGGGCGATCATCCAGTCACTGCCGTCAAAAGATTGAACGTATTGTCGTTTTTCTTGTTTTGGTGTAAGTTATGAACCTCATTATTGCACCTACAATTATTTAATACCGTGCTTGTAGTTTTAAACTTAATGTATCAGTCTATTAATGGTTGTACGGTTTGGAATTTGCCAATACGAATATTTTACAATAAACAAGGAGCTTACTTAACGAATGTCCACCATAAAACCTTTCTTGTTATGGACAAGCAGAACATAATTAATAATGAATTATTATAAATGTCAAACATCAATGACAAACAAACAAACAACACATATTGTCGCCCCGCACGCACTGCGTTGGCATTGGCTTGTTTCAATAATTCCATGGCATCACTGATTTTTGTAAAAATGCTGGTTGGTTTTTTTCCATTCTTTCGGTTCCGGAAAATGAAAAATTGTTAGCAACATTATGAATGGATGCAGTATTTTTTTCTCTACAAAAAATATGTTTACAATTTAGCCCTAAAATAATTAGGTGAGCAAATAATTGAATATAAAGAATTTACTATGCAAATCTCTATGGTGCGTCGCGCAAGTCAGCACCCGGTATAAAAAATGTAGCACTGGACGGAGCACACTATCCTGGGGTATCCCGGATGTAATAGGGAACAGGAAAGTGGTGGTATCTCCGTATTTCACCAGGAAGTGTCTATTTGTGAGGTAAGATTGAATTATCACAAAGAATGTATTTGGCAGGCTACATTTGATTTTGTTTAAAAGGTCAACTTGCCAAACTTTCTCAAACGGCTGGGTCATATCTATGAATGCTATCGTGCAATATTTTTTGGTGTTCAGGTCATGCTTTTCTTTGGTGGTAACTCGATGTAACTGCTCGACTGTGGAGTGTTGCTGTCGGAAGCCGAATTGACTCCTTGGTATTAATTTCCTTTCATCGATGAAGGGCAACAATCTTTTTAGCAAGTTTTTCAAATACCTTTGCTATTATAGGTAATAGGCTGATAGGTCTATACGACGCTACTTCGGTTGGAGGTTTGCCTGGTTTTTTTATTTATTTATTTTATTTATTCATAGCCAAATAGATTGTGAAGAGTCGATTACAGATTACTCGCCTCTCACAAAATCTCATAGAGGTAGTTTAACTACCTGTGCATAAGATTAGCTTACAGTAGAGTGAAAAAAAATAGAAAAAATATAAAATATAACAAAAGAGAGAGAAAAAATTAACAAAAGAAAAAATTAAACATATGAATATGGTATGATGGAAATAATGTGTAGTGTTGAAATTTAGATTTAGATTGCATTTACAAGTATTATGCAAGTGTGAATCATTTTCTTATAGATATAATTAGATCGGGGTTAACAATGGTCCAGGCTTTAAGCCTCTTTTTTATCGTATTTACACTGTCTTCTAAGGTTTTAAGTTCAATCGGGAGATAATTATACAGTCTAATCGCAGTTATAAAACTACTTTTAAAAATTATTGTTTTAAAAATTCGTGGAATAATTTGACCTCTGTTTCTAGTGGTACTCAACGAAGTTTTGAAAGCCACTTTTCTCTCCTCGTAGTTGAATAATAGCGAAGTCAGGGCAAAATGTTCTCTAATATTAAGTGGTTTCTTGCAGTTATTTTTATTATTTTTACCAAGTATGATTTTAAGGATTCTATTTTGCAGAGACTGAAGCTTATTTAGAACATTACTGTATGCCCCACCCCAGGCTATGATTCCATACGTAGCAATGCTGTTGAACAAGGCATAGTATATCATCAACGGAGTATCTCGGTTCATAAGTTTTGCAAGTTTGGAAAAAATAAAAAGTAGATATCTTGTTTTCTTTAATACGTGTGCTACATGGTGGTCCCATTTCATGTGACAGTCAATTATTACTCCGAGATACTTTGACGCTTAAAAGATCATTGATATAAGTAATAAATAATAATGGGCCAAGTATCGTTCCTTGGGGGACACCGATACCTAGCAACTTTTTGCTGCTAAAAATATTTCCAATTTTGACTTGCTGTGTTCGATTAAATAAATAGTTTTTAATTAATTCTAGCGGAAGACCCCGAATGCCATAATTATGTGATTTTTTTAATAATAGTTCATGATTTACTGTATTGAACGCTTTGCTCAAATCAAGGAAAGTTGCGATTACCGGTTTACTTTTGTCTAGTTTTTTATATATGTAATTCGAGATAATATTTAAGGCGTCCGAGGTGCTTTTATTTTTCAAAAATCCAAATTGTGAGTCTGAAATAACTTCCGATTTTGTGAGGAAAAGATATAGTCGCTTGTGAATTATTTTCTCGAAAACTTTTGCTATGTTTGAGATTAGGGATATCGGTCTATAGTTAGTAATATTATCTCCTGATTTAAAAATAGGAATTACTTCCGCCGATTTTAACATATCTGGCCATATTGCATGTTCAATGCACAAATTGAATAGATATTTCAGAGGATCATTTCTACTTTTACTTAAACATTTCAAAACTTTAACACTTATGCCATCTACACCTCCGGCTTTAAACTTTAACTCATTGATTGCTTTATTTACTTCTTCATTGGTTACAGGGTGCAAGTAAAAAGATTTCTTGTTTGAGGGGGGAGGTTCATAGGCAGTGACATTAGGTGTAACAATTTTAGAGGCTAGATTAGAGCCAATGCTACAAAAGAAATTATTAAAGGTGTCAGCGAGTTCCTTCGGATCATCAATGATTTTATCACAGTGCTTTATCGGGCCAACATTATTTTGTTTCTTAACATTACCGTTTATATTACGTTTAATTATTTTCCAAAGTGCCTTTGCATCATTACTTTTGGACTTCACTTCTTGCTGCTGACTTAGGAGTTTAGCTTTATAAATAACTTTATTAAGTATTTTGATGTAATTTTTATATTCCTTTTCGGCAGTTTCATTGGTTTTATTATTTTCCAAGTGTTATATAAAGTCTCCTTAGTCTGACAAGAGGTGACAATTCCATTAGTAATCCAGTCGCTTCGTTTTCTGTTTTTGTTTTTTGAGCGTTTCTTATTACTAGTTGATTCTTTGACAATTTTTTTTATTTTATTCGCTAAACATTCACACGCAATATTTGGATCTTTTATTTTATAATAGTCAGTCCAATTAATTTTGGTACTTAAATTAACAAATTTTTTATAATTAGTAATTTCTTGGAAAGTGTCGGTGTTTTCTATTTGCATGTCAATGTCAAAAATGCGAAAAGTGGATAGTGATCAGGCAAGAAGTTAGTATATTTATACGATTTAACATTAACGTTGTTATTGCACAGTTTTATAAAGACATTATCAATACAAGAGCCTCTCGATATATCTTTGTCATTTGGACGTCTAATACTTGTAAAATAAGGCAAATACTGATTTTGTAGATAATTGTTTAAGTAATCATTAATTAACGAGCTATCTTCAAGTAAATCTAGATTAAAATCGCCGACTAGACAATGATTTTTTACTTTTTTGTTATTTAACATTAGCTTATTAATTATGTTTACAAAAGAATCTTTGATGACGTCATGACATCTGTACACCGATGAGATCATTAAATTAAAGCTATCATTAATTTTAATAGTTGTATTAATAATATTTACATTGTCGATAGTTTCTATTATTGTTGATTCGCGTAAAGTTTCTTTCACATACACCATTACACCATCAGCCGCATTAATGTGCCCATGATTATAATGGCAAGTGTACCCTTGTAGATTAAAATACTTATAGTGAGGTAGGTCGTGAGTTTCAGTACAGACTAATACATCAGGTAGAGTGATTAAACTATTAACAAATAAATCTAGTTTGTTAAAATTAGTTTTTAGGCCTCTGATATTAATAAGTAAAATAATAAAACCTTTTACATCGATATATTTGTTAATAGTTAATAAATCCGGACAATTTATTTCGCTGTGTAGATATGTGTCGTTGTCGTTGTTCATCGTCTTTGTTGGTCTGCGTGATTGCCGGCCGCTGCCTGCCTGGCAGAGTTAGAGCCGCGTTGACTTGCATTCCTGGATCTTGTCACTCCTGACGCAGAGGTGTGAGCTGGCTTGCTGACCACAGGTCCTACTCTGCCCATGGAACTGGGCACAATAGGAGCAACTGGGTAATCCGTCTCGGCAATACATCTTGATACTTTTGAGCGAAGAACTTCGCACTTCTCGCAGTCATTTGCAAAGTGATCAATTCTCTTGTGTGCACCAAAAGATTCATTTGCGTAGACACAGTTTGTGCAGTTGGGCAATTCTTAGACAGGTGGGGGCCCGCACAACACAAACACACCGCCTCGTTCTCGCACTTAGTGCCACTGTGGCCGAATCTGCCGCAATTGTAACAGGGCCTTGCGTTAATCAGGTCGTACACTCAACAACGTTGATGGCCAACATAGAGCTTGTTGTCATTTGCTCTCACAGCGGCAGCTCGACTATTATGCTTGTAGAATGCGTCTTCGGGTTGGTGTAGGAGTGAATACCCGCACAGACACTGTTGAATTCAAAGAAATTTCGGGTGTTTATGTCCTCGACTAGAGCCGCGAGAGACAAATCGCTTTGTATACCCACGATCTTGACACGCGGCTTAGCTAGGGTCCCCAGTTCCACGTCATAATCGTCGCCGAGTTCATTGCGCAGCTTCTCCTTGGCTTCTGAGACTTGGCTTTTATATTTGCACTTGATTTAAACTTTACCACCCTTGCTGTTTTTTATGTTGTCAATTGGCACTATGACTTTATGATGCAGCTTTTTAGTTACTACACGCATAACGTCATCTTGTTGCTCCTTCTTTTTAGCTGTTACAATGAGCGAAGGTACTTGGTGCAAGCTAGGGGGCTTGGCCTTGAGGCCGACGGCCGAAGCATAAGAGACGTAAGTAGAAGCATCTTCAGCGGGTTTTTTGGCAGCAGCCTCTTTTAGTAAGGAGTTTAGCTATTAAGATTATTTGCGTTACCTTCTACTGGCCGTGAAAGTATCCATGATTTAGGATAGTATTGAAAATCATTTTAATCATCCTGATGCCCTCCTTTGAAAGTTCTTTTAGAATTTTTCTGGTGATCAGATCAAATCCTGAAGATTTATTTAAGTTTATTCTAGTTTGTATAAACTTAGATATATTTTTCTAAACGGCTTTATATGTAGTTCCATTTGAAATGGAATTTCAAGAGCGTCGTGAATGTGTGCCTCCTCATCAGGGGTCTAGACCTCTCCCATGATCATAGTTCTATCCTAGTAACCGTTAATGTCAACGCAAGTAATAAAATAAAGCCACCCTCCTTGCATAATAAGCAAACAAACTGGGAATTATTCAGAGAACTACTAAATTTGAAACTCCCTAAAAATCCCCCATTGAAAAGTAAATACGACCAAAGAGCATATAATTAGAAGAGACTCAGCGCTGAGCAGTATTAGCGTATAGCTTAGAAACTCCCGCCCGCTAGGCTCCCAGGTCTTATCCCTCTGACGTTAGGGATCCCAGTTAAACATAGTTCAGGAAATTTGACGATCTCAGAGCAGAACCAAGATTCTAGAATGATGTTGCAAAGGTTAACACAACCTTCAAACGATAATAACTTGGGTTACAAAACGCAGGTAGACAAAATTTCCCATTATCTCATAGCCATTACAATGAAAATAGCCCAATTTTAGAAATAGTAAGTTTGCATCTTGCTTTGAAATATAGCAATTATTTGTTTTTATCATGGTTTTATGTCATTTCGTTGTTTGTATATTTTTTACTTCCTTTTACTATAAAGGAAGTAACTATTGGATTCACCCCAAAAATTCGAAATTGAGTTTTCAACGGATCTTCACGTTTTAGAGTCCCCTGATCCCAAAAAACATATTTTTTTTTCATTGGTCTGTGTGTGTGTCTGTGTGTCTGTCTGTGAACAGAATATCTCAAAAACGAAAAGAGGTATGGCGTTGAAACTTCATATATAAGTTTTGTGTACTATGTAGATGAGACAGCAAGCTTTTGAAGAAAATCGCATAACCGGAAGTAGGTGTTTACTCTTGTGATTTTTCAGTTTTTTTCAATTTTTTCAAAAACGGTTCTAACTTTTTTTTTTAAACTTTACATTTTTCTTACATTTTTAATGTGTATTGATGTGAGATAGGTGATTTTCCAGTTGAATACTTCTAAAGTGGGTTTCTTTTGTTTTTTTTTCTATTTTTTTTATTAACTCCTATTTTAAATAAAACACCCGGTATATTATTACATTTTTGAATTCACCTTAAAATTTTAGAGAAAATTTGTCTCTTCAGCTAACACTCGATTTTGTACCGTTTTTGTAGAATTTGCAATTTTTGAAAATTTTTAACAAATGGTTAAAAATTAAAAATGAAATTTTTGACTAATTATAAGATCACTGTAAAAGGAAGTTGTGTGAGTGTATCACACCAGATTTTTTGTAATTACAATCGCATAATAAAATAAATAACTCAGTTTCTTAATATCACCAAGTTGTTAGGCAGCTATTAAAAGCCAACTGACAACAAACGATAAACGATGTGGATTCCCTTTTATCGGCTCACGCTTTGTTTTGTTTATTATTGTTTGCCGCCTGAAAAGATAGCATCTGGAACTCGGCCTTGTGAAGGTCAACCGCCCCTCATATTCCGGGTGCTGACTTGCCCAACGCACCATAAGGATTTGCATGGTACATTTTTTATATTCAATTATTTGCTCCCCTAATCATTTTAAAGCTAAAGTGTAAAGACATTTTTTGTAGAGAAAAACATACTGCATCCATTCATACTAATGTTACCAATTTTCCATTTTTCGGAATAGTATATATATATATATTTTCAAAACTCCTGGTGCCTTGGAATTACCTGAATAAACAATATGTGTTGTTTGTCATTGCTGTTTGACGTTTATAATAATTCATTATTAATTTTGTTTTACTCTATATGAGTATTTCAAAATCTACTAGAGCTGAAAAATTGTATTGTATTGTAACCACGAAGAGTGGTTAAATAACTCAGTATCAATTAGCAAATATTAGGCGAAAATTTTACGACTAGTTGGGCTATTGTTCAGCAACGAATGGTGGCCTTTTTGAACATTTAATTTGATTTTCCATAATTTTTGTGAGTGCTTATTTTGGCTTCTGTTTTAGATTTTTTTCAGGTTTAAAGGCTTATTATAAGTGCTTATTCTCCAAAAATAAATGCTTTTTTATCAGCGCTCTACTCATTAGTCATTATGCATCCAATCCGCGATAGAAGAAGCAACTTTAGAAAAATGTTCTATTGCATGTCGCTGGTTACGTGGCATATAAAACTTTGAAAAAATATATCTGTGCAAGTTGTTTAAGTTTCATGCGTACAAATGAGCCATTAAACACAGCAAGTGAACTGATTTTATTAGAAAAAGGTGACAGTAAAAATGAGTGCGTGCAATATTTGAAAACACCTACACAAATTACAACACATGTTGCAACGGTTGTGTTACAAATATTTTCACATATAATCTCATAAGAGCATTAATTCATAAGAATTAATGCTCTTATGAGATTATATGTGAAAATATTTGTAACACAACCGTTGCAACATGTGTTGTAATTTGTGTAGGTGTTTTCAAATATTGCACGCACTCATTTTTACTGTCACCTTTTTCTAATAAAATCAGTTCACTTGCTGTGTTTAATGGCTCATTTGTACGCATGAAACTTAAACAACTTGCACAGATATATTTTTTCAAAGTTTTATATGCCACGTAACCAGCGACATGCAATAGAACATTTTTCTAAAGTTGCTTCTTCTATCGCGGATTGGATGCATAATGACTAATGAGTAGAGCGCTGATAAAAAAGCATTTATTTTTGGAGAATAAGCACTTATAATAAGCCTTTAAACCTGAAAAAAATCTAAAACAGAAGCCAAAATAAGCACTCACAAAAATTATGGAAAATCAAATTAAATGTTCAAAAAGGCCACCATTCGTTGCTGAACAATAGCCCAACTAGTCGTAAAATTTTCGCCTAATATTTGCTAATTGATACTGAGTTATTTAACCACTCTTCGTGGTTACAATACAATACAATTTTTCAGCTCTAGTAGATTTTGAAATACTCATATAGAGTAAAACAAAATTAATAATGAATTATTATAAACGTCAAACAGCAATGACAAACAACACATATTGTTTATTCAGGTAATTCCAAGGCACCAGGAGTTTTGAAAATATATATATATATACTATTCCGAAAAATGGAAAATTGGTAACATTAGTATGAATGGATGCAGTATGTTTTTCTCTACAAAAAATGTCTTTACACTTTAGCTTTAAAATGATTAGGGGAGCAAATAATTGAATATAAAAAATGTACCATGCAAATCCTTATGGTGCGTTGGGCAAGTCAGCACCCGGAATATGAGGGGCGGTTGACCTTCACAAGGCCGAGTTCCAGATGCTATCTTTTCAGGCGGCAAACAATAATAAACAAAACAAAGCGTGAGCCGATAAAAGGGAATCCACATCGTTTATCGTTTGTTGTCAGTTGGCTTTTAATAGCTGCCTAACAACTTGGTGATATTAAGAAACTGAGTTATTTATTTTATTATGCGATTGTAATTACAAAAAATCTGGTGTGATACACTCACACAACTTCCTTTTACAGTGATCTTATAATTAGTCAAAAATTTCATTTTTAATTTTTAACCATTTGTTAAAAATTTTCAAAAATTGCAAATTCTACAAAAACGGTACAAAATCGAGTGTTAGCTGAAGAGACAAATTTTCTCTAAAATTTTAAGGTGAATTCAAAAATGTAATAATATACCGGGTGTTTTATTTAAAATAGGAGTTAATAAAAAAAATAGAAAAAAAAACAAAAGAAACCCACTTTAGAAGTATTCAACTGGAAAATCACCTATCTCACATCAATACACATTAAAAATGTAAGAAAAATGTAAAGTTTAAAAAAAAAAGTTAGAACCGTTTTTGAAAAAATTGAAAAAAACTGAAAAATCACAAGAGTAAACACCTACTTCCGGTTATGCGATTTTCTTCAAAAGCTTGCTGTCTCATCTACATAGTACACAAAACTTATATATGAAGTTTCAACGCCATACCTCTTTTCGTTTTTGAGATATTCTGTTCACAGACAGACACACAGACACACACACAGACCAATGAAAAAAAAA
Source organism: Agriotes lineatus (assembly GCA_940337035.1). Lineage (NCBI taxonomy): Eukaryota > Metazoa > Arthropoda > Insecta > Coleoptera > Elateridae > Agriotes > Agriotes lineatus. The sequence continues at coordinate 7,809,624 of OW679202.1, forward strand.
TATGTTTTTTGGGATCAGGGGACTCTAAAACGTGAAGATCCGTTGAAAACTCAATTTCGAATTTTTGGGGTGAATCCAATAGTTACTTCCTTTATAGTAAAAGGAAGTAAAAAATATACAAACAACGAAATGACATAAAACCATGATAAAAACAAATAATTGCTATATTTCAAAGCAAGATGCAAACTTACTATTTCTAAAATTGGGCTATTTTCATTGTAATGGCTATGAGATAATGGGAAATTTTGTCTACCTGCGTTTTGTAACCCAAGTTATTATCGTTTGAAGGTTGTGTTAACCTTTGCAACATCATTCTAGAATCTTGGTTCTGCTCTGAGATCGTCAAATTTCCTGAACTATGTTTAACTGGGATCCCTAACGTCAGAGGGATAAGACCTGGGAGCCTAGCGGGCGGGAGTTTCTAAGCTATACGCTAATACTGCTCAGCGCTGAGTCTCTTCTAATTATATGCTCTTTGGTCGTATTTACTTTTCAATGGGGGATTTTTAGGGAGTTTCAAATTTAGTAGTTCTCTGAATAATTCCCAGTTTGTTTGCTTATTATGCAAGGAGGGTGGCTTTATTTTATTACTTGCGTTGACATTAACGGTTACTAGGATAGAACTATGATCATGGGAGAGGTCTAGACCCCTGATGAGGAGGCACACATTCACGACGCTCTTGAAATTCCATTTCAAATGGAACTACATATAAAGCCGTTTAGAAAAATATATCTAAGTTTATACAAACTAGAATAAACTTAAATAAATCTTCAGGATTTGATCTGATCACCAGAAAAATTCTAAAAGAACTTTCAAAGGAGGGCATCAGGATGATTAAAATGATTTTCAATACTATCCTAAATCATGGATACTTTCACGGCCAGTAGAAGGTAACGCAAATAATCTTAATAGCTAAACTCCTTACTAAAAGAGGCTGCTGCCAAAAAACCCGCTGAAGATGCTTCTACTTACGTCTCTTATGCTTCGGCCGTCGGCCTCAAGGCCAAGCCCCCTAGCTTGCACCAAGTACCTTCGCTCATTGTAACAGCTAAAAAGAAGGAGCAACAAGATGACGTTATGCGTGTAGTAACTAAAAAGCTGCATCATAAAGTCATAGTGCCAATTGACAACATAAAAAACAGCAAGGGTGGTAAAGTTTAAATCAAGTGCAAATATAAAAGCCAAGTCTCAGAAGCCAAGGAGAAGCTGCGCAATGAACTCGGCGACGATTATGACGTGGAACTGGGGACCCTAGCTAAGCCGCGTGTCAAGATCGTGGGTATACAAAGCGATTTGTCTCTCGCGGCTCTAGTCGAGGACATAAACACCCGAAATTTCTTTGAATTCAACAGTGTCTGTGCGGGTATTCACTCCTACACCAACCCGAAGACGCATTCTACAAGCATAATAGTCGAGCTGCCGCTGTGAGAGCAAATGACAACAAGCTCTATGTTGGCCATCAACGTTGTTGAGTGTACGACCTGATTAACGCAAGGCCCTGTTACAATTGCGGCAGATTCGGCCACAGTGGCACTAAGTGCGAGAACGAGGCGGTGTGTTTGTGTTGTGCGGGCCCCCACCTGTCTAAGAATTGCCCAACTGCACAAACTGTGTCTACGCAAATGAATCTTTTGGTGCACACAAGAGAATTGATCACTTTGCAAATGACTGCGAGAAGTGCGAAGTTCTTCGCTCAAAAGTATCAAGATGTATTGCCGAGACGGATTACCCAGTTGCTCCTATTGTGCCCAGTTCCATGGGCAGAGTAGGACCTGTGGTCAGCAAGCCAGCTCACACCTCTGCGTCAGGAGTGACAAGATCCAGGAATGCAAGTCAACGCGGCTCTAACTCTGCCAGGCAGGCAGCGGCCGGCAATCACGCAGACCAACAAAGACGATGAACAACGACAACGACACATATCTACACAGCGAAATAAATTGTCCGGATTTATTAACTATTAACAAATATATCGATGTAAAAGGTTTTATTATTTTACTTATTAATATCAGAGGCCTAAAAACTAATTTTAACAAACTAGATTTATTTGTTAATAGTTTAATCACTCTACCTGATGTATTAGTCTGTACTGAAACTCACGACCTACCTCACTATAAGTATTTTAATCTACAAGGGTACACTTGCCATTATAATCATGGGCACATTAATGCGGCTGATGGTGTAATGGTGTATGTGAAAGAAACTTTACGCGAATCAACAATAATAGAAACTATCGACAATGTAAATATTATTAATACAACTATTAAAATTAATGATAGCTTTAATTTAATGATCTCATCGGTGTACAGATGTCATGACGTCATCAAAGATTCTTTTGTAAACATAATTAATAAGCTAATGTTAAATAACAAAAAAGTAAAAAATCATTGTCTAGTCGGCGATTTTAATCTAGATTTACTTGAAGATAGCTCGTTAATTAATGATTACTTAAACAATTATCTACAAAATCAGTATTTGCCTTATTTTACAAGTATTAGACGTCCAAATGACAAAGATATATCGAGAGGCTCTTGTATTGATAATGTCTTTATAAAACTGTGCAATAACAACGTTAATGTTAAATCGTATAAATATACTAACTTCTTGCCTGATCACTATCCACTTTTCGCATTTTTGACATTGACATGCAAATAGAAAACACCGACACTTTCCAAGAAATTACTAATTATAAAAAATTTGTTAATTTAAGTACCAAAATTAATTGGACTGACTATTATAAAATAAAAGATCCAAATATTGCGTGTGAATGTTTAGCGAATAAAATAAAAAAAATTGTCAAAGAATCAACTAGTAATAAGAAACGCTCAAAAAACAAAAACAGAAAACGAAGCGACTGGATTACTAATGGAATTGTCACCTCTTGTCAGACTAAGGAGACTTTATATAACACTTGGAAAATAATAAAACCAATGAAACTGCCGAAAAGGAATATAAAAATTACATCAAAATACTTAATAAAGTTATTTATAAAGCTAAACTCCTAAGTCAGCAGCAAGAAGTGAAGTCCAAAAGTAATGATGCAAAGGCACTTTGGAAAATAATTAAACGTAATATAAACGGTAATGTTAAGAAACAAAATAATGTTGGCCCGATAAAGCACTGTGATAAAATCATTGATGATCCGAAGGAACTCGCTGACACCTTTAATAATTTCTTTTGTAGCATTGGCTCTAATCTAGCCTCTAAAATTGTTACACCTAATGTCACTGCCTATGAACCTCCCCCCTCAAACAAGAAATCTTTTTACTTGCACCCTGTAACCAATGAAGAAGTAAATAAAGCAATCAATGAGTTAAAGTTTAAAGCCGGAGGTGTAGATGGCATAAGTGTTAAAGTTTTGAAATGTTTAAGTAAAAGTATAAATGATCCTCTGAAATATCTATTCAATTTGTGCATTGAACATGCAATATGGCCAGATATGTTAAAATCGGCGGAAGTAATTCCTATTTTTAAATCAGGAGATAATATTACTAACTATAGACCGATATCCCTAATCTCAAACATAGCAAAAGTTTTCGAGAAAATAATTCACAAGCGACTATATCTTTTCCTCACAAAATCGGAAGTTATTTCAGACTCACAATTTGGATTTTTGAAAAATAAAAGCACCTCGGACGCCTTAAATATTATCTCGAATTACATATATAAAAAACTAGACAAAAGTAAACCGGTAATCGCAACTTTCCTTGATTTGAGCAAAGCGTTCAATACAGTAAATCATGAACTATTATTAAAAAAATCACATAATTATGGCATTCGGGGTCTTCCGCTAGAATTAATTAAAAACTATTTATTTAATCGAACACAGCAAGTCAAAATTGGAAATATTTTTAGCAGCAAAAAGTTGCTAGGTATCGGTGTCCCCCAAGGAACGATACTTGGCCCATTATTATTTATTACTTATATCAATGATCTTTTAAGCGTCAAAGTATCTCGGAGTAATAATTGACTGTCACATGAAATGGGACCACCATGTAGCACACGTATTAAAGAAAACAAGATATCTACTTTTTATTTTTTCCAAACTTGCAAAACTTATGAACCGAGATACTCCGTTGATGATATACTATGCCTTGTTCAACAGCATTGCTACGTATGGAATCATAGCCTGGGGTGGGGCATACAGTAATGTTCTAAATAAGCTTCAGTCTCTGCAAAATAGAATCCTTAAAATCATACTTGGTAAAAATAATAAAAATAACTGCAAGAAACCACTTAATATTAGAGAACATTTTGCCCTGACTTCGCTATTTGAACATTTAATTTGATTTTCCATAATTTTTGTGAGTGCTTATTTTGGCTTCTGTTTTAGATTTTTTTCAGGTTTAAAGGCTTATTATAAGTGCTTATTCTCCAAAAATAAATGCTTTTTTATCAGCGCTCTACTCATTAGTCATTATGCATCCAATCCGCGATAGAAGAAGCAACTTTAGAAAAATGTTCTATTGCATGTCGCTGGTTACGTGGCATATAAAACTTTGAAAAAATATATCTGTGCAAGTTGTTTAAGTTTCATGCGTACAAATGAGCCATTAAACACAGCAAGTGAACTGATTTTATTAGAAAAAGGTGACAGTAAAAATGAGTGCGTGCAATATTTGAAAACACCTACACAAATTACAACACATGTTGCAACGGTTGTGTTACAAATATTTTCACATATAATCTCATAAGAGCATTAATTCTTATGAATTAATGCTCGAATGCAGATTCGGTAAGGAAATTGTAACTACACAAACCCTCACAGTTAGGTTGGTCTACCTACAAAAAATTTCCAAGAAATTTTGTTGTTGTCTTGGTTACGGCTCGTGCACTAATTTTTCTACTTATGTAATTACTGTTGAGGATTTTCAACAAGGATCATACTCACCTTACAGTTCCACATTAGTATTTTAGTAACTTCAATAATCTTAAATTCGTGGCAATTTTATATTTTTTAGTAGATGGAGAGTCGAACTTGTTGCTCTGCAGTTCCATACAAATGTGTACATTTCCCCAGTTCAGCATAAAAATAATTTGTATTGTAATTTTATAGAACCTATAAAGATAAGTAATGTTTAATTTTTCTCTGTTCGTAATACTTGGAAATTGTATATTCCTGTTTAACCCTCAAATTACACTCTTGAACTTCAATTTTTTAAATGTATTTTGAACCAACTAATACAAAAAAAGCTGCTTTTGTTCTGCAGATTTTTGATTAACAGTTCAATTTTATTGATTGTTGACAGCAAAATTTTAAATTATATACAGTAATTGCAGTTTTATGTTTTATTAATGTGTTGTGGCTAGTCATTTAATAAAATATTCAACAACAAAATTTTAAGAAATGTTTAATTGCTAGACTAGTTGTTCCGACGTGAGAGGAAAAATAGCTGCCGGAAAAAAACATCTCCAAAGACAACGCCTCGGAAAGCGTTAATTCAGAAACTGAACTTTCTAGCAAAACTTCAAAACCAAGCTTATTAATTATTAAATTATCAACAATTAATCTCGAATCTAAAATATGGTTGCGACCAAGTTTTATGAGATGCGTTGCATCTGCAAACACATAAATATTTAAAGAATTATCACTTGGATGTAAAAAAAAACAAATTTTTTCCTAGCCAATTCCAAGCTCTGATAATAATTTTCTATTACTGGGGCCCGTATGACTTGCAATTGCCACTACAATAAATCCTACATTGTGGAGATTAACAATAATTTCATTAAGAATTGTACATGTCAAAAACGAATACCTAATAGAGACACGTTGTTACGTTCGTACGTATTACAATAAAAAAATTTAAGTTACCTCTCAATGTCTCAATGGTCAACTTCAAACGAACGGCTTGCAGATGACGTCATGCGCGGCCAAGTCAGTTTTAGGGTGAATTAGCTGACCTACTGTGTTTAGGTGTATCGTGCTATACTTCTTAGAAAGTGGCAACAATGTGGCAACATGGGCAATTTATCTTCGCGCTGCGCTGGAGTGACCAGCTGGTTTCAGGTAGTAAAACCCGAAAGGACATTTGCTTTCTGTAAATTAATTCCTGAAACGTGGGTATGCAACACATTTAACAACCTGTACATTGAAACCTATATGGCTGCGCCTCTTCTAATTATATACCTCTTTGATATGACTTAGACGAAACAGTGCACAAGTCCATTCAGGAAGCCATCTGGGAAACAACTCCGGATATGACAAATTTGTGTGTCAAACAATGTTAAAAAATTATTAAAAAAAAAAATCAGAGAAAAACGAATACTTAGAAAGAAATGGCAAGTGTTGCGTGCCGCTTTGGATAAAACCCAGTACAAGAGGGCGGTCAAAAAATTAAAACAACTGTTGATCAAAGAAATCAAGAAATAGAAAACTATCTAAGCAATTTATCAGCCACCAAAGCTACCGAATATTCTTTATGGCGGGCTACAAAGAAAATCAACCAAGCACAAAGACATATCTCCCCTATTAGGACTGAACAAGGTGAAGCAAGAGACGATAATGAAAAAGCCAGTATATTTGCTAAGCACCTAACTACCGTTTTTACACCTTATCACTCGGAAATTGCGTTGTATTGATGAATTTCATTTAGTAGCACATATTACTTCGACGAGTGATTACCCAAATTTTAGCAGATTCAGCTGCCCTGGATATAGAGGGAGAGGAGTCAGATGACGATTTTGGATATTGTTAACGAGAATGTAATCAAGATGTACACGAAAGCATTAATAACAGTACAAAATTTGAAATGCTTCCCCGAACAAAGTAATGACTTCAAAGCATTCGAATGATCAAGACGTTTAAAAACGCATGTGGAAAATGCAGCCACAAAAACCCCTGCGTTAAAGGGGCATTTTGGATTTTAGAACTCTTATAATATTTTGATTTGATGAATTGACCACATTTTGTTTTAATGATTTTATTATTAATACTTATCTGTATTATATGTCATTAGTGATGAGAGTCGAGAATATTTGGAGGCAGAAAATTCTCTCGTAAAAAAGTATTGGAAGCAAAAGAATATTCTCATAAATGAGAATATTCTCAAATATTACAAGAACAAGGTGAGTGAGTGGGCACAGAAAATTGCTTAGCACAACTATGCACATAGTACCTTAGCAAAACTGTGGCTATCAGGGGAGCCCCAGTGTTTCTATCTGGGTGTTGACCTGCTGATTTGTAATCACATTGTATGGGAATCCCAGTCAGTCTGTTTTGTTCATGAATTCCTTGTCCTGTGAGTTAGTGTATCTACTGATTAGTGTAATAACAATAATGCTTAAATTAGCATTATTTTGGAGATTTATATGTCAAATTGCTGATATCAATTATTATTAATTATTCCTGATTTTTGTTTGAATAATAAAAATCATGTCGCAAAATATTATTTAATAATTACAAATTTGGTTTTGCTAATTTTGTTAGCTTCATCACTAAATAAATACAAACATAGTTAAAATTGTTAAATTACATAGTTTAGGAAAGGTTTGAGTTGCATATTACGACAAGTTAATTGTTTTCAATTATTAGCAAAGCAGTTAAAGCATTATTTTCATAACCCATAATTAATATAAAACTTGGCAGGTTTAAACATCCTGAAGGCAGGATTGCGAAAGAATAATTCTTGAGAATATACCCAAAAATATACTCGAGAATATTCTTTTGAAAGAAAATTGCCGAAAATTTTACATCTCTATATGTGATCGTGTGTATAAAGGTAGAATGAATCTTATTTATGCACAAAAATGCATTTTCCCATAAGCAGATGCCTCTAATAGGCCTGCGTTAGGAATGAAATATTTAATGGTTTTGGGGTGCATTATTTTTAAGTTTAAATTACTAAGTTTGCCGTTTCTGGAATGTTTTGAGCCCTGAGATATAATCTTGACGAATGTATTAGGTGTTGGCTCGCGGTTTATTGTTTTGGGGACCCGGGCGTCACGTGCAACCAATGCACCGTGTCGAGGGGGCTTGGTTAGAAATGGAATTAAAAATAAGAAAGAACGGTTCGTGTTGTGGTAGCAGCTAGACGTGTTTCGTGAAAGTGGGCTGATTTGCGAACCAATAATTATTTATAATATCCACACAATGCTTCGCCGAGTGTAGACGTGTTCCTCGCCGCGTGCGACAAATCGAATCAAATTATTAAGTTACATATAAAAGAACTGTGTACTGTGTGCGAAAGTAGTATCTAGTGCCCAGGATAGAAAAGTGCGTAATCAAAATGGGACTAACACGTGAAACAAGGGCCGAAATGAAGGACATTATAACGGAAACTGTAAACGCTATTCTAAACGATGATTTTATTACCAAACTTGTGGAAAAGTGTATCAGAAAATGCTAACAAAAATTGAAGAAGTTAAGCTGGAGTATGATAAGCAAGTGGAACATTTATCTGAAAAATACGAGCAAAAAATGGACGACCTAGAGCAGTACATGAGACGCAACAGCATCCGAGTGTTTGGCATAGAGGAGACCGATAATGAAATCCTAGAAGCTGTTTTGGTGAAGATATTCAAGCAAAAAACCAATCTAGTGATTGAACCGAATCATATCGACCGCTGCCACCGTCTGGGTTCGCCAAAAATTAGCAAACCACGCCCGATAATTATTAAATTTACGAGCTACAAGTATCGCCTTGCCGTTATCAAAACCAGGAAGTATTTTGCCAAAACTGGTATTGTTGTAGTCGAAGACTTAACAAAAAGAAGACACATGCTGTACAAAGCGGCGTCGGATAGATTTGGCTTCAGGAACGTGTGGACAAGTGATGGCGGCATCAAAATTAAGATAGGAGAGGTGATCAACACCATAAGAAATGGAGAGGGGCTTAAATCTCTAATTGCGAAATGTAGTAATTAACAATATCTAACCTCAGTAAGCTTTGTAAAACTATCATAAACCACTGATATCAATTTATTATTATTCTTACTCAAAAGAGTCTAAACTTAATTTAATAATACGTGTATTATTGCAGATTATTTAAGGAGAAATTTTATTTCAAAGAAAATATTTGCATATGTGTGTCGCGTTCATGATTCGTGACTAATATTTAATGTTTAACTATGATTTGCAAGAATTAACATTGGGGATTGCAGTGCATGTTGTGCTGTGATCGCAATATATACATATATATAATGTGGATGTTGCATGTTTGAAGTACAAACTTGGTCTACTTATTTCTAAATATCTGATGCATTCGCACAATCAATTGACGTGCGTTTCGCAGTCATTGCCGGTCATCACATTCCCCGGAAACACGGCTCTTTCAAATGGCTGATTGGGCAACCAATTATTATGCAGCTATAATATTAATATTTTATATACAGTGTGATGGATAAATGTCTGTGCTAGTCACACTACAATGTTACTAAAGCGTAATAACTAAACTCTAACAATTAGCTACATTTACTACAGAAAGAAATGAATTATCACGAATTATGAGCGTGGCTATACATTGCGCTTGTATTGTCGTTGCAGGGAATAAAAGGGAACGCATTCCAGGAACGTTGCAGGTGTACTATCAGAATGTTAGGGGATTGAGGACAAAAACAAATACATTTTATACACAAACATCAAACTGTGAGTATGACATTATCGTTATCACGGAAACCTCCTTGAATATAAGCTTTTATGATTCTGAAATTGCAGATAAAAACGTTTATAATTTATACCGCTCGGACAGAAATTCTAACTTAAGCCACAAATATAGGGATGGAGGCGCATTAATTGCACTTAAAAAAGAATATAATGTGAATAATGTTTTCATACAAGCTAATGAAGACTATGAGGCGCTGTTTGTTGAGTTTAAATATAAAAAACAAAACTATGTAGTTGTTGCTGTTTATATTCCTCCCCAGTCGAAAATCAGGACATACGAGCATTTTTTCGAATTTTTTAGTGATCACTAAATATCTGGTGAAGTAATTATTTGTGGTGATTTTAATATTCCCGAAACTACAGGCCCAAAAGTAGATGCTATTGAAGGTTTTATAAGTGAACATGAGTTAACTTCCATTAACAATATACAAAATGTGTTTAATAAAATGTTAGATTTAATTTTATGCAGTAACCCCACAATCATTGATAATGTTAGCAAAGAGGATTGCCCTCTAATTAAGAAAGATATATTGAAATGGTATTTGATCCTTAAATCAGCTCTGGTAGTCATGCCAAACAATTAAATATTAAAGTCATAAAAAACACAGAGTTCATATGATTTGCATATCTGAATAAAATCACATAATTTGTCAATTGAAAGTTGCACTGTAAAATGTAGCCAGTAACATTCGAATTTACTTGAATAGGCTTGAACGAAATGAAACTCAAATTTTATAGGTTGTAGGTAGCAATGCAAAATTTGTAAAATATAAAAAGGTTGAAGTATTATACCAGCAAAAGCCAATTTAATATAGCTGGCACAGTAAAATTTAAAACATGCAAAGTCACAAAGGTGCGTAGCAATCTAAAGTAAATTACAAAAGGTCTTATAATGAGCAGTTTAAAATAATAAGTGGTAAGAGGAGGATTAACGATTGTAACGTGCAAAAGAGCACCAAGCCAGCCAAATTTACATAAAGAAGGAAAACCGAGGAATTTGAAGGATAGCAGGCAAAAGTACAGAAATTAAGATCCAAGCAGGCCAGTGATAAAATTTTGGTGAACACATAAAGAATCAGTGCAGTGACCAAGTTAAACTTAAAAGTGCTTTGTAAATAAACATTGTGGCGCATTCCTAGATGGACAATTTTATGAAAATCAAAGAACAATTATTTTAGGCTAAGGTTATTGTACATAATTATCACATTTTTTAGTTTTAGAATTTTAAATTAATGTAATTGAGTTACTTACTTCCTGTTAAAATCAATGTTTGATGGTAGTTGCATAGCAACCAGACTCTGGCTTGTTTTTAACAGTAAAATGATGCTGACACGTTGGGGGTTGCTCGAGTTTTGATTGGTCTTTTTGGGTGTTGAACGTAAATTCGGGTGAGCGTGGGGTACGCCATCGTGTTCACGGGGCTGCGGAGCGTCGACGCCAGTGGGGGCAAGAGTTTCCACGTCATGGGAATGGGTTTCTTTTGACTGTTCTTCGGCGTTGGCATCGGGGACCTTCCGGACACCACAACGAGCACCATACGAGGTCTTGAGAAGCAAGCAGGGATTACCAGTGGGCAGTTCGAGCAGCCAGCAACCTTCAGATCATCGCCGGGGAGCTGCAGGAAGCGGTAAAATTACCAGAGGGGACCTGGCCGTGACTTTGCCTGCAAGAGAGTCTTGGAGAGCCGGTTTCCGGAGGATTTGTGTGCCCAAATATAATAGCAAGCCCAGGAGAATTAGTTAAAATTGGCAAATGGGCCCCATAAACAATCGAACGCAGACCCACGCCGTTTAAAACAATCAAGGCTTAGCGTCACTAGAAAACAAAAGTGGTTTAGACGCCGTTTGATGGCGGTAAATTAAAATTGACTTACCGATAAAATCTGCTCATTTTAGTTGATTTAATTTCACAAAAACGCACGACTTCTGTATGTTTACAATTCTTAGTGTGTCACCATTTGACGTTGTGAGCGCAGGCGCTCTGTAAAGTAATTTTCACGATAATACAGCGGCGTCCCGCACTAATTTTAACTAAGGAACCCAACGCCCGTTTGAGATTTTTAAGTTTCATGCTGTGATTCTATGAGCTACCCAACTTATTAATTCAGATAAGTAATTCAGATAGGGGCAAAACACCATTTTTAATGACATTGCCAGTAAATAAAGAACCCGGAGTTGTTTTTCACCAAAAATTCAATGTCCGTTTAAAGCCAAATAAAAAGTATTGTGTGGTGATTTATAGTTAAAGCTAATTCATTACAATATAAAATAATATATCACATAAGTCATTGCATAATATCACCCTGCGTTAACATTTGAAATAAATATAGGTAAAAGCAACAGCAACAGCAGCTCTCAAAACAAACCAAACATAGTTAATGAATACAACTTTAAAAAATGTGATTTTTTGCAACTGTATTATGAACTTGATAATAGTAATTGGGAGTCAGTATGTAGTTCACGTGATGTTAATCATTGTTTAGATATTTTCTATAAAGAAGTCTATTACGTATTTGAAAACGTTGTGCCTAAGCATTCAAATAGTCGTTTTAAATATCCAAAATGGTTCAATAAAGAAATTCTAAATAGTTTAAAGTTAAAAATTTCTACAGAAAACACAAAATGACGCAGCAGTACAAAGAGGAAAGGAAAAAATTGAAAAAATTAACAAAATCAGCTTATAAAAATTATATTATGGAAGTGGAGAATGCTGTGGGTGATAACATTAAAAACTTTTGGACGTTTGTAAGTACTAGGAGAGGAATGACCTCAGGGGTGTCACAATATACCTTGAATAACGTAAATGTTGCACATAATGAAATTTCTGAAGCTTTTGCGAAGCATTTCTTATCGGTATTCAGATCAACCGGCACGCTATCAAACGCCTGCGGTAAATGGCACAATCGACTCCTGCAACTCGCTTGTAATTGGTAGTATCAGTCAAACAGATTTCAATGAAGCAATAAAAAGACTACGACCTAAGACATCAGCTGGGCCAGACAAAATTCCTCCTTACATAATCAAGGCCTGTGCCTCTATATTTGAGAAACTTCTGTTGTATATTTTTAATATTATACTTAAAACCAACATCTTTCCCGATAAATGGAAAACAGTGAGATTATGTCCTGTACCAAAAACCAATAATAAATAAAAAATTGAAAACTATCGACCTATTGCAATTTTATCATCACCGGCTAAAATATTTGAGCATATTATCTACAAAAAAATGTTTCATCATGTACAAAATCATATAACTTCTGTGCAACATGGTTTTTTACCAAAAAGGTCAACCTGTACAAATTTAACCGTATTTACAAATGACATCTATAATGCTTTTGAAAACCGATCGCAGATCGACGTTATATACACTGATTTCATTAAAGCGTTCGATAAAGGGGACCATGATATTTTACTTAAAAAGTTGTTGTCTTTTGGAATTCAAGGGGCAACTCATAATTTACTTTCAAATTACTTACAAAATAGAACTTTCTTTGTAAGCCACAATAACATTACCTCAGCCACTTATACTGCTTGTTCTGGGGTGCCGCAGGGATCGAATCTAGGCCCGCTCTTGTTCCTTCTATCTATAAACGATTTACCCTCAGTAATAAAACAATCAAAATGCCTTCTTTTTGCGGACGATATGAAAATTTATTCTTGTATAAACTCATTACAAAACGCACGCGAGCTGCAACAGGACTTAGATAACGCATATAAATGGAGTGTAGCAAAACAAATATATTTCAACATCAACAAATGTTATGCAATAACTTTTACAAAAAAACTTCAACCATTTAATTTAAATTACTCATTAAATTCATTGCAACTAACTCGTAAAAGCAATATTAATGATCTGGGAGTTACTTTAACTACAAATTTAAATTTCGAACAACACACATTTTAAAAATTGTTTCCGAAGCGAGATGGTGTATGGGTTCTATTATCAGAAATACATGTGGATTCAGAAGCATTGACACTCTAAAACTTTTATATCAAACACTAGTGCGTTTAAAATTAGAATACTGTTGTGTAGTGTGGAACCCAAGTTCTCTAGAACAGAGCAAAAAATAGAAAAAGTCCAAAATCGGTTCTTAAGATTTTTATATTATAAAAAGTTTAGCTCTTCCCCACACTATTCAAATACACGAACAAATGATCTACTGCGTATGTTCAAAATAATTTCTTTAAATGATAGACGCCAGTTTTATATAACAATGATGTGTTATAAAATATGCAACAATTATACAGGGTGATTTTAAAATGTTTCGCCAAACTTCGGGGTATTGTTCTACACACCAAGGCAAGTAAAAAACTCCATATAAACATGTGTCCGAAAATCGCGCGTTTCCGAGTTACGAGCAATTTCTGAACTTGTGAAGTAGTCCAGTCAATTGGTGCTCAAAAAGGGCGAATAGGGGAGAGTTTTGGTGGAGTTCTGATATTTGGTTCCTATATGTTTTTTGGGTCGCTGTGCACGAATATCAGGTTTTTCAATAAAATTTTAGACCGGAAACACGTTTTTTTAAGCAAAAACCTTGTAAAAAACCGATTTTTTTTAGTTTTTCTAAAAGTACCCAAAAGATATCTATCATTTATAACTATTGAACCTATATGAAATAAAAGAGGACACAGTTTCCTACACTTTATGTATGTGAGGTTTTTTTCTCCGATCAATCATTCAGCCGCGAGAGCGCCGCAAAATTATAGTCCAGTCAAATGGTAGAAAATAGGGGAAAGTTTTGGAGTTCTTATATTTGGTTCCTATATGTTTTTTAGGTCGCTGTACGCGAGTATCGGGTTTGCCAACATTTCAATTATGAAGATTCATTTCATATACCATTGTTGATTTACGAAAAATGTATAGTTTTCGAGTTACTTTGAAATAAACTGTCATAATTCCCTTTTAACACCTAACTTCGCGGCGCTCTCGCGGCTGAACGATTGATCGGAGAAAAAACCGCTAGTACATAAAATGTAAGAAATTTTACTCTCTTTTATTTCATATAGGTTCAATATTTACGAAATTGGATAGTTTTCGAGTAATTTTAGAAAAACTTAAAAAAACGATTTATTACACGGTTTTTGCTTAAAAAACGTGTTTCCGGTCAAAATTCTTGTTGGAAAACCTGATATTCGTGTACAGCGACCCAAAAAACATATAGGAACCAAATATCAGAACTCCACCCAACATCTCCCCTATTCGCCCTTTTTGAGCACCATTTGACTGGACTACTTCCCAAGTTCAAAAATTGCTCCTAACTCGGAAACGCGCGATTTTCGGACACATGTTTACATGGACTTTTTTACTTGCCTTGGTGTGTAGAACAATACCCCGAAGTTTGGCGAAACATTTTAAAATCACCCTGTATAGATTATATAGTGAACTCTTGAATTTATGCTCATTAAGGGTGCCTGGTAGATTCACAAGAAGCCAAACTCTATTTGCATTATCTCTTACAACAGTGTCGCCAGTCACCCCGATTATATCAATGCATAAACTTACGAATTACTATATTGCTATTTTGAATATTTTTTGCACCACTTACAAAATGTTTAGAAGTTTAATTCTGTAATATTTGAGTAATTATAGGTAAACGTTTGTGTACTCATATCTCTGGGATTCTGATGGCACTTTACTGATATTGTGTGGACTCCACCTAATTATGTTAATGTATATATCTTGTTTATTTTTTTATTTATTTACAATTTTTCAAGTTGCACACAGGACGTACCCAGTTAAGCAACTTCAATTAGCAAATGAAAACAGGAAAAAAGATTTAACAACCCAAGAGAAAGAAAATTATGATGGGATCAAAAGTTAAAAAAAAAAAAAAAAAAAACAACATAACAATCATAGTTCAGTAGTTCACCCAACCGCAAGTCAAGAATTGTCATCTGACCATGTCTTAGTTAAAAATATGACTTACATTTAACTTGCGATCGGGCCCTCACAGCCGCACGGGAGCGAAAGAATACCAATCATCTGCTAGTGCACCTTATATGTTTCTTAATTGTAATGCATTAAATACATGGTTTTGACTTGCTTCTTGATGGCTGGTAGTTCGTCTTTAAAAACATCTATCTCATCATTGAGCAAATTCAATGTACGAGACATTCTGTTTAGTGGTGAATTTAAGCTGAAATTTGTTCTTGAATAACACTGCTGAAAAAGTGAGTTGTTTCTTAAATTACGACTTGGAATATGTACATTTACCAGATTTAACAAAGACGGGGAATCTATTTGTGATTTTAAAATCTATATGTAAGGTCCTCATGTAATAAGGCAATAACGCCTGTTTGAGGATAAATAAATAAATAAATAATGTGTTAAGTTGCAATAATTCGAGGCGAAACTGCGAGCATGGCTGTGGGTATTTCTAAGTAGTGAATTAGATTAGCTAGAGTAGAATGAACGTACTATCGTAGTTAGTTGAATAATGTTGGCTAAATTTTTGACAATTACAGCAAATAATAAACGTCAGAGGTTCTTGCTTGTGCTGGTTGATTATGTGATAATCAAAGGATTGGATTCCGCAGGAGCACAAAGTTGCGCACAGTGATCCGCGGAAGCATGAAGTTTCGTAATGATAATAAGCCCGTGGAAGCACGAAGTTTTACAGTGGGCAGTAGCCTCGCAAGATTTATGGTAATAACTTTACCGTGAAAGACCAGTATCCTATGGGTTATTACTAGAGTCCGTCAAATGCCATTTTGCCATGTATCTTACTGTGGGCCCCTTTAGGGTCAGATTTCGTATTTAGTCATTTCACGTAGTAAGGGGTGGAATGAACCACATTTGTTGGTGCCATAAATGCTATAAAATGTCTCTTTTCGTGATAAATCCTATATTTCGAATAAATGCCATATTTTAATGCTATATTTCAATCAAAATCAATATTATGTGGCTAATTCACAACAAAAGAGCTTACAAATTTCAAAATAAACATGCAGAAGTTTTGGTGAGTGCCAGGTACTAAGGTCGATGACCCGGGGCGGGGGTGACCGCTCGTCGCGCGCCTCAACGCTCAGGTAAGTATCCCGTTATGTCCACTCATCAACAACAACCCCGCGCTCTCCCTCTTCCCTTCAATGCATCTCAGATACCTACGTTCCACTTATTTGCCTCGTGGCCGTCGTTTTTATCAGATCACTTACTTTTTCTTTTACATTTGTGTTGTGGGATTTTTAATATTACTGGTGACATTTTTTCTAAAATTTCAACTTTTTGAAATAAATACTTACCATTTTTTATCTTTATTTTGAAACAAATGCCATTTTGTATGCCATATTTTGAAAAAATAAATGCTATTTTGCTATGCTATATTTTAAAAAAATACGGGAATATTTGGATGGACTCTAGTTATTACCGACTCTGTACTGGTTGTACCAATATTCTTTTACAATACGAAGTCAACTTAAATCAGCATTACGACTGCAGAAAATTCGACACCCTATGCTGGATGTTATTACAAAACAATCCATGTCAGCTTGATTTTAAAGGCCCACAATAAGGGACTTCTACTGAAATACGAGCTTGAAACAAGTGAGAGACACGTTCTACCCTAGTGTTGTCTTTTGCTACCAGTGACACCAATATAATGGCAAGAATAACTCTAAATTACTAGTTACTAATTAGGTTGGCATGTACAAGTACATCATAACCTGACTTTCAGTCATAAATAAAGCACATCAAGTGTTTTATTTATGCTTTCAGTTCCTTGCTTACATAATTCGTGCTACACTCGTTGAGCATTCTGTCTCATGCTATCTGAAATAGAAGTCCCCTATTCAAAACTACTTTGCCTTTTGCGTGGGCATCCATTATGATACAAAAAAATTGGAAAAATTTTTCCTGCTTGCTTTTATTGAACGACAGAATAAGAAAATTACAGGTCGTGACAACTAGCTGAAGCTCTGAGAATTGGTTGCGCAGTAGTCTCAAACCGAGTTGGCGGGGAGAATTCAGTTCTGACAATATTGTGTTCGAGTGAACATCGGTACACTCTTGCAAAAAGTCGGCGCTTTTGATATTTATCGTTTGTTGCTTTGTTCTTGTTATTTTCGTTATTACGTCTGTTGATTTGTTTTTCTTATTGTCTCCGTTGCTTTGTTCTTGTTGTTATTGTTACTCTCTGTTATTTTGCTCTTGTTATATTTGTTATTGTCTCTGTTACTTTGTTCTCTTTATTGTTGTTATTGTGTCTGTTGTTTTTGTTAATTATTTGTGTGACTGTTACTTTAAGTTATAATTGCGTAATGGAGTTGATAACCACATGAAAAATTTTAACCAGAATTTATTTTAGCTCCAATTTTATTATTTTATGCAATATACACAACTTCATAAATTTAACGCTGTCAGTGCAGCAAATATAATCACCCTATTCAAAGCAACTTATCTTATCTTGCCAGAAATCTACTTCGAAAACCATAATGACCGCTGTGTAGTGATGTGGGTCGGGTAAATACCCAGTGGGTAGGGTATTTATAAATGGGTATTTACCTGGGTATTTACCCCTGCCTCGGGTAAATACCTAAAAACTGGGTATTTATCAAATTTATAATATTTAGGAAGCTAAACTAACTTTTACTCACATAATCTTATCTTAATAAATAAACTACATATAAATGAACTGGAATATTTTATGTAAAATAACAATTTAAATAACATTGAATAAGCATTCACCCCGGTAAATTAAATCGTTTATCGGGAAAAAACATTGGCTGCCGAAATTTATGGAAATAAACTGTTAGATGCAATAAATTGCGCCTGTTAGAGTTTACAAACAACATTGTGATGGCTGACTCCGAAGATTGGGATAATTTAAATTGTTTGTACATTATTTTCTGACTTGTTTCCATCTTTGAAAAATGAACATAACATTAACTTGACAAATAATCCTTATATTTATTAACATTAATATTAATATATACTTATAGACACATTATTAAACAATCTTAAATAAGGCAAACAATATCACAAAATAATATAAACAACGCTGTATACCGATAGGATCATAAGTATGCAACAGCAATGAGATAGCATGAACAAAAGCACATAATACTAGAGTAAGAAAGAGATAACTGTACAAAAAAGTTATTTTAGTATGCATATTTAGTTGACATATGACATAATTAAAATGAGCGTCAAATCTACTCAAATATTTGTTTCTATGTTCATCTCTTTCTTATTCTATCATTGAATTCTGTTTTTTATTCATTTTATCTCATTGCTGTTATATACAAGTTGCCTAAAATTGTACAAAACATGGCAATTCCATGAGTTGGAAAAGGTTCATAAGACCATAAGAGTAACCGAAATAACAAATGCAATAATTACTTTGGTAGCTAGGCAACAAGTAGGTACAATAGCTACTTGTTGCCCAGCTACCAAAGTATTTATTGCATTTTCCATTTCGGTTACTCTTATTGCAAATAGTATTTGAACCGTTTCCAACTCATGGAATTGCCATGTTCTGTAGAGTTAGGTATGTCCCCACCGGTATTTTGGGCGGTAAATGTTCTCAGTTCAGCAATTTTCTTAAACATTTTTATAAAATTCGCATAGAGCACCTTCACTTACCAATCAATTATACTGATTAGATTAACTTTATAATATTTGTAAATAAGTCTATAAATACCCGCTTAAATACCCATTTTGGGTATTTACCCGGGTAAATACCCCGGGTATTTACCCCTAAAAATAAATACCCGGGTAATTTACATCACTACCGCTGTGTTATTATTCTCAGAGGATTTACCGGATGAATGTTATCAGCTAAAGAATTTTCTGATTTTACTTGCATTTTGTATTTGCGAGATTCCGCTTTAGCAAGTAAGCTGCACACCTGCAATGTTTTGTTTATTCCAAGAACAACGCCAACGGATACAACAGAAAGGCGGTGTTTTTCAATAATTGCTTTTCTACTTGAGTGTACTGCTAGTACGTGCTTCCCTTTCTAACCGACTCCGACTCTTTCCTGGATCTGCGCAAGTGAGAGCTTCAGCTGGTTGTCACGACCTGTAGGCTCAGGGCATTAGTTACATTATGTATTATGTTGTAAGACTTAAATTACTTTGTACTCATCGGTTACAGCGGCCTTCAGCTATAACGACCGAATTTCACTGGTCCCTTCGATGTCGTTATAACGAGATTTTACTATAGTTTGTTCAGTAACTATCTATGGCTTTGATGTTATCGTAATGTTTCATTCATTTTTGGTGGTTATACACGACTTCTATTTAATGAAGCAAAGACATGTCAATGGATCAATACTAGAATCGACGATCGCATTAAAATGAAACAATAGTTTAAGTTTCCAAAAATTTACTTTGAAAAAATCAATAATAAATTTCACCATTAAAATCACAATGAGGTATACTTAATAATACTATGAAGTGGGATCATACTATAAGAAAACTAAATATAGAAGGTACAGAAAAAATATATACAGACATAAAACAATACTTTTACTGGGCTGTGCACACCTTTCCTTGTAATTATAAATAAATACTTCAATTATTCTAACGAAAGTTAGAACCAAACTGAACTAGCTGCTATCGATTTTCATTTATCTGTAATATGCAGATACATTACTGTACAAACTTAAAAAAAATTGATTGGTGACACAACCCATTGTTTCAAACATTTAAAACAATAAAATATATGAAGATTAAAGCAACGAATAACTGCTCAAAAAAACAGAATTTCTTCCTTCCGTCATCCTTTATCAGCCGAAAGTGAACTATAAACAGTGACTGCCAATGGAATTTAAGACTGCCGAGCAGGGAAAATAAAAAATATCAGGCTAATTCCATTTAGACTACATCTAAAACATGCACACAAATTTTAATAAATTAACAGACATTCTATAAAACAGAACAGGCATACTTGAAACAAAAACAATACTTTACAGTGTTTCCTTGTTAATACAATCTACAGGAATATACTATGATTCACATACATTAAACATAATATTGTACAGCAGGGCTTAATAAAATTTAAAAGATTTGGAAAGTAAAATTCTACAAACTTTTGACATGACCAATTATTGAAGTTTTCTTGTAAGTTAATATTAGCTATATAGATGCGCTTTTTAAGTGTGTTTAACAATGCAGCCAAATTATTTAATCATTATGGTGGCATCGGATGTTGTAATTCGTACTTGGTGTAGTAATATTTAATAGCGCATTATTTAAAAGTTAAGCTTGATTTATGGCTTTTTATAGAAAAAAGGGTTTAGAAAGTAATATAATACCACAAAAAAAAAATGGTATTTATTAATACATCACGTTATTTTTGAAGTTTGACTTGCAACAGCATTAAAGGTTACTTATACTCATTAGAATTTGTTTAAATTAGCGCAACAGTCGATATTATCAAAAATACTTTTCAAATTTGGATGTTACGTTTAGAAATTTTAAGTTCATTCTGGTTTAAACATCTCAACACATTCTGTTATAGAATTCAAAAAGTGTAAACATCAAAAATACTATAAACAGTTTTTGCAAAAACAAACATAATAAGAACTTAACGATAATAATGCAATAGATTGCAATATGCCCTTCACTTAACAAAATATCTAAACAGTCGAGGTTACTTAAAATTAGTCAGGAACTAAAAATATAACTTTATACAGAAAAGTTGTACCTTTAAATAGGAAATCCACAAATATACAACTGCTGTGGGATTTTACATTTAAAAGAACTAGATTTACGACCATATATTATATAATCTACAATCACTGGTACTTTTAAAATACTTACAAATATTTCTCACACATTCGTTTAAATAAATTATAAATATTTCTTATCCAACTTACATCTCACCCATCCAAATTGTCGGAGGGCATACTTTCACTCTTAACTTCTGACGTTGATGGAGCTGCCTCTTCTAGCCGGTCGTGATTGGTCGATCGAGGGTAGGGTGGGCCATCCTTGTGCAGGAGAGGAGTATGTGAAGTGTTGCCATCGGTCACTAAGTACAATAAACTGGCCGTTCGCATTGGAGCCGGTTTATCTTCGAGGTTGTTTTCTATAACGTATGTAATGAAATTTCCAAAAACAGGCTCTTTTCATGATTATTACCATTAATTATCAGCGTATATTCGTCTCCCGGCAACAAATCGTCGTTACTCCTTTTTGCGGAATCTCCAGTGCCACTGTCTTTACATGAAGAATGCTCGGATGCGTTATCGCCAAACTGCGCTAACGCCTTTTCTGTAAAATCAAGCACGGGCGGTTCTATTGCCGGGGTCGGAATTTTGGAAGGACTCATGCGTTTGCGTGTTTGGTAAATGATAACCACCCACACGATAGAGGTAAATACAGCACAGCAGACTACTGTTATGATTATAATGCCCATTAACTCGTTGTCACTGCTTACCCCTGTAACATAATTGTGTATTAGTACATTATAATTTAATTTCGTTAATTGTTTAAACAGAGAGTACTTGCGAGGTTTTAAGCAGGGAATATCTACAATAGATGCCATACATAGAATAGAGTCGATTCTAAAGAAAGCAGACGAGTACATCATATTATTTTCATAATTTTTGATTCGTTCAACGGAAAAAAAGTACCATGGAAATAAGCAAATGTTTTTAAGCATAACCTGAAGTTTAAGTCCTGCTGACATAATCGTCACAAATAGGTAGTGCTGGCACCCACCAAAATTCCCCAATCTGGTTTAGAGATAGTCCATATCATGCACATCGACGGTTGCATCGGAGCATTATCACTTTACAAGTTCTCTAACGATGTTTAACAAATTGAATAGATAAGCAGGTACTTAGCGCTCACATCCTGAATACATCTAAGGTGACTATGGCAGCAGCACTGAAGTATACTATTGTTATGCGAGCAATATTAAACAGAGTTATTCAATAATATCAGGAGCGAATACATGTTAATCAATAATAACAGGGAGCAAAGATGATATGAAATTAGCAATCGTGAGGTTAGAGAAAGTCAGGGTTGGCATGATTTTCCCCACTTGAAAAAACCTTGGCTTTTAGACTAAATCTGGGTTTTTTAAAAAATTTACAAAAAAAGTAATTCTAAAGCTGTAAATGGTATAAAATCTTCCATTAATAACAATTTCATATTTTTTTCAAACTAGTGATTTTTGCAGTTTTCTAAGTGATTTCTGTCATCTAATGGATTGGCCTGAAAATTTATACCATCGTTTCTAATATAAATTTAGAGGGCCTATTGATTTTTGGTTAAGATGAAGCAACCGTAAGTGGCACTTTATTCTTGTTTTTTTTCCGTTTTGTGGGGAAATTTTGTAATTGTTTAGTAAAAATTAAATTTCCTATAAGAGGATCATATATTATGCAATTATTTACAATTTTCGTTTGAACAGTTGTTTTGTAGAAAGTATAATAGTTTTTGACAAAATTGCATTTTTACAAAGATTTCCTTGGGCCCAAAAATTAAAAATAGAAATATTTATATATATTTTATTCACAACCATATATGTAATAAGGTCATTACCGCCTTTTAAAAAGTTGGAAAATGAACCATTACCAACGTCTACTTCCCACACCGGGCAGGAAATAGGTTACCATGACAGCGGGTGGGAAGTAGTTATTTTCCAGCCATTGTCATGGCAACATTTTTACTTCCTTCGATAAAGGAAGTATTGGATTCACCCCAAAAATCTTCACGTTTTAGAGTCCCCTGAACCCAAAAAACGTATTTTTTTCATTGGTCTGTCTGTGTGTGAACAGAATATCTAAGTTTTGTATACTATCTAGATACGACAGCAAGCTTTTGAAGAAAATCGCATAATCAGAAGTAGGTGTTTACTCTTGTGGTTTTTCAGTTTTTTTTCAAAAACGGCACTAACGATTTTTTTCATATTTTACATCCCGGTATATTATCACATTTTTGAATTTAGCTTGAAAGTTTAGAGAAAATTTCTCTCTTCAACTACCTCTCTATTTTGTACCGTTTTTGTAGAATTTGTGATTTTTGAAAATTTTTGACAAATGCTTAAAAATTAAAAATCAAATTTTTGGCTAATTATAAGATCACTGTAAAAGGAAGTTGTCTGCTTGTATCACACCAGATTTTCACAATTCCTGTTTACAATAAAGTGATTCTGAATAAAATAGTATACATACCACGGTGGAAAGTTTCATTCCCGTCTCGAGGTAAAGTTAACCTCGATACTACACGTCTCGGTAAACTACCTAATCTCTTGACAGTAATGAAACGCTTTCCACCTAGGTATTAAAACTTTATTTTATATTACATAATTATCTATAACTTTTGTTAAAGATGTTTTTCGTTAATTGTAAAGTTTTTGGAAAATCGCAGAATTAAAAGTTTTTACAAACCGTTTTAATATTAGGTAATTAACTATAACTTTTGTCAAGTTTTTTAGGAAGTATCAATTTTGAAAGTCACAAAATTAAAATTTGACAAGTAGTAAAAGAAAGTTATATGATGATCATATCTAATTTTCTAAAGTGGCAAATCATTGAATTAGGGAATCCCCTTGAACGAAGCGCTCAGAATCAATGGACAGTGGAAACCCCTTACTGATTTGATAAACCTACTTTTAAGTATACATATAACCCCATTTACATGATTTACATGTTCAAAGAATGTTTCTTTGCATATTTATAGGTAAATTACAAATTATCCAAGCATCTACCTTTTACATAAAAATAAAAATTAATATTCATTCAGATATTTTTACATAGGATACCTAAATCCGAAAAACAGTGAATTTATCTAAAACCCGAAAAAAACCAATAAAACCCGAAAAAATCCAACGGGCAGATAATTTCTGAAAAAAAAACCGAGTTTTTGCCAACCCTGGAGAAAGTAGCCCAATGTTTAGGATTAGTAATAAATGAAGACTTTCCATTTATTTTTTAAACCCCAGTCATAACTTACTCCGCAGAAACAATGTGCTTACACAGAAATGATGAAAAAAATATAAAAATACTGGAAAGAAAAATTATAAGAAGAATATATGGACCAGTGGAGATGCCGGATGGAGAATTCAGACAACTTATGAACTTTGAAGTGAGAAACCTACTGGAAGGAGAAGACATAGTTAGATTTATAAAGGCGCAAAGACTAAGGTTATTTGGACACATCCAAAGAAGAGAACACGATGAACTAATAATGACAATACTACACTTGAGACCTGTGGAAAATCGACCAAAGGGAAGACCAAAAATCATGTGGCAAGACCAAGTAACGAGGGATATACAAGACATGAGGATAACGAACTGGAGGGAATTAATAGAAAATAGAATGGAATGGAGCAAAATAACAAAGAAGGCACAGTCACACAACAATCTGTAGAAGACGAACAAAGCAGGGAACAAGCGGACTGATCCCCCGCGCACACCGGATCAGAAGAACTCATTGCAACGAGCGACCTATACTCCGTTGATGGAGTGCTGGGTCTATATATATAAAATATATGAAGACAAAACTAGGTAAATGGTCTGGGAAGGCGGAATATTTGTACAAAACAAATATATGGAAATAGCGGCCAATAGAGTCAAAATATATCAATTTCAATGGAAGTGGAGTTTTGATTATCCAGAAACAAATATTGGAACACCAGAAAGCTCACAAGCAGCAAACCTAATGACGAGAAACAAGTGTCTCTATTCAATAAACAGCTTATTAAAAACAAAATTTCGAGAGCCATGAAAATACCTATTTGTGACATACCAGTGATATACACATGTGAAGTATGGACTTTAAAGAAAACCGATCAGGTGACTCTAAGTGTGCGAGAGAGAAAGATGCCGAGAGAGATAATGTGAGGAGAGAACTAACAACGAACTGAAGGCTTTGTATGGTGAAGCTGATACAATTGGGGTGACTAAGGTGCAAAGGTTAGAATGGTCAAATGAAAATTATATTTGCTTTTGCTCGTAATCGCAATCGCTGTGGAGTTCCCACACTACTCGCGGTTACTGGTGTATACTTATGTAATTGCGCCGTCCAAATCGACGCAGAAGTATTACACACCGGCACAAACTGTTACGAACACCTAAGTGCAGACTGCCGAGTAAGCGACTGCTTTGTTTCTAGATTATGGCATAAAAGCTGTAATGTGGATGGGCAAGGTGGCAAAGACATTTTACCGCAAAACAACACAAAAGCGTCTTTATAAAGAAGGCTTCAAGAAATTATATCAAGAAGAGAACGATGGCTTGGAAAACATCCCTCTAAATGAATTATGCATGCTACAACAACTAACAGAATTAATGAAAACTAATTGAAGATGAAGAAAACATGGATGAAGTGAACAAACAACAAGAGAAAGGTAGAAAATTTCTGTGACGTCATAAATTATGTTGTAAACAATTACATTGTGCTTTATTAATTATCGAAGCTGTGTATATATGTTATATTCGGCTTTACCATTAAGACTTACAGTTGAAAGAAGCGGCTGTATTAGCAACAGGATCTTTATATAGGGTGTTTCAGAACTATGGGATCAAACTACTAGGGGGTATTCAGTGAGACAGTAGAAGACATTTGAGTATAGGAACCCATGTCCGGAAATGTCTCCCTGGGGCACTGGGACTCTATGACAGGTTAAGATGGTTTAAAAAGAAAATGTGTTTCAATTACTCAAATGTCAACGTACAGCAAGTTTATAACAATTCATCCGTTCTTATGGACTTCACCAGTCAAGAATTGGCAAATATGCATCTGGCATATGGAGCAACAAACTGCAATGCATTCAACTGTTTTAAACTTTCTTAACGTGTCATAAGAGTCCCAGTGCCCCAGGGAGACATTTCCGGACATGGGTTCCTATACTCAAATGTCTTCTACCGTCGCACTGAATACTCCCTAGTAGTTTGATCCAATAGTTCTGAAACGCCCTGTATAATACAATAATGTAGCATACAAATTCAAAAATTACCGGGTTTCACGTGCAGTTGGCTATCACCGATTTTAGTACCCAGTGAATTATTTAACTGGCACTGATAAGTACCAGCATCACTTAGAACAGTATCTACGATGATCATAAGCTGGTCCTCAGCCGTAAAGAAGTGTCTTTCAGTAGCATGGATGGTTTCGTTATCTTTTAGCCACTGAATTGTGGGCTTTGGAGCTCCACCTGCCATACACTGCAGCACGACCGACTCGCCGGCTGTGATTTCCTTATCCTCCATCGGTTTCACGAAGGATGGTTTTTCTGTTATATAAAATACGTTATTTTACAAATCACCTACATTACAGAAAATTACTACCTTCAATCGTAAGAGTTGCATTTGCTACGATCGTCCCTGCAGCGTTGTTTGCAGTGCAGCTGTACACGCCCATATCATTTGGTTTCGCATTGACGATGAAAAACACATCGTCTGTAGGCATTACGTGCATTCGTCGCTCCCTAGCCGCTGGAAAATCATTTCCGCCATCCTTCTGCCATGCTATTTCTGGTAGTGGTTCGCCATGTGCAGCGCATTCTAAACGAGCTGTTGTGCCAGCTTGCACTGTTACGTTATGAGGAATTTTCACAAAGGTGGGAAAAACTGGAAAGCGAATTATATCAATATATGAAATATCTATCTAATTTGTAAAGCACCAATCTGCTTGGCCACAATTTTAGTGAGCGAGTTTCTAGAGCAGGGGTCACCATTTATTTATTTTTGATGGGAGTCCCATTTCAAAAACCTGCTAAACTTCTATCTAACAAGCTGGTAGCAAAAAAAAAGTAATTTTCTTCCTTTTAACAATTTAGGTAAAATTTATTTACAAAAAAATATATACATGAAGACATGGATTGTTTTGTATTAATATCCCACATAGGGTAATTAAAGTGTCGAATTTCCTGTAAGGCTGATTTGAATTGACTTAATACGATCCTATATTAAACTAAAAAATCTAGCTGGAATGTTGGCCACAGGCACCAGAAATGTAAACAATGCCGGTGGGGAAGTGGGCAATTCCCGGTTCTTTGTGGCTGAAATTTTATTTGGGTCTGTTGTTGGACGGTTATGTCCTTATAACCGGAGAAAAATTCATTGAATAGCAAATTTTCGTTGCAATTCCCGGCTTCATTGTTACCAGCGTTACATTAGTATATATGGGATTCCAAACAAATGGCCACAATTCCGTATGTAGGTGCGGCTTGTCGCTATAAACCTGTATAATCAAAAATTGTTATCATCTAGTATGGCTATGGAATACTTCCTAATTTACGTATGCAACTATAATCCAAACGTTTACTAAATGAAAAAATATTGTCATCCGCCATTGTTGTGTTCTATGTCCTACATTATAGGTTGCACATAATTTATCATTAGTGTCAACACCTATTTTGGTAAGATTGTAGAAAGTAAGTATTTCTGGTTTTGTTTTGTCACCATCATTATGCAACGTGACAACAAAATTACCGATTTAGATTTCTTAGATGCATACGATATAAGAGTGGTAGTTTCTGAAAATCCAAACAAAGTGGTACGTAGCTCTCTTTTCTTTTGGGGGAGAAATTCGGCTGCAACCATAACAAAATTAAACAAACAACTTCATTTTATTTGAAACAAAAATTAATCCGGAATTTCTATTTTATTTTTTCATCGAGTACCGACTAATGTTAAGTTTATGTTGAGCCAATAATTCTTCCGTCAAGGGTACACTAGTATACCAGTTGTCAACAGTTATATTGCTTCCAGTATTGTTTACTGGTTCTATCAGTTTAACCTTCCATCGGGTGCAATACGAAAACTTACATGTTCGGGCAGAATTCATCTACTAGATTAAAATTTAAAACAATTCATATTCGTGATTCAAAATAAGATTTTATTAAGCCAAGAAAGAACTAAAGAGTAAAAAAACAATTTCTGCAATTTTTGTTGCAAATTTAAAGGCCCTGTGTTTTGTTGATCTTCGGTTCAAGTGTTCGGCGAATAATTCCTTACCCAGCTGTTTCAGAATTGTTCGTCTTCGCGTGACTTCATTTCCATTTCCAGTGTATAGGACTTGTGCATTTATGCCACTTATGTTTAATATAGTAAAAAATATTATTAGTGGCCAACGATTCCGCCTAACAAAAAAATCCAAAAAATGTCGGCGACGGGCGCAATGACTCTGTGAGATTATATAGGACCCAGCTAACCACATTCACACTTTAGAAAGACGCAAACACGACTGACTGTAGTTCATGGTAAAGGGGGAAGATACCTGAAAAGCCACTGGCAAAGCGCAACTTACAAGCGTAAAATCTTAAAAAGTGTATGCCAGGAATCTGTACAGATCAGATGCACCCGACGGAAGGTTAAGTACTACGTCTTTGGCGAAATTACTCAGACTATAAGAACCTTCTGCTTGACGTCCTGCATAGATTTCCATATTTACGTTATAAACATTTCTGGAGTCGACCATAGCAAATATTTTTATTACGATACTAGCTGACCCGGCAAATGTTGTTTTGGATTATGACATGATGGGAAAAACCCTTCAAACCATTAAGCACAGCATTATAAAAGTATGACTGCAAATAGAAAGTCGTACAGTGTATAGAAAAACACACTTTCGATATTTTCCAATTTTCCGGCTTTCCATTTGGATTTTTCCGAATTTTATTTTTTGCTAAACCACCTCGGGAGTAAGACGAACAAAACAAAGAAAAAATCATCCAAATCGGTCAAGTAGTTCTCGAGTTTTTGCGTTACTAACACACGGCGATTGATTTTTATACAGACAGATCAATAAAAAAACCAATTAGGGCAGGCTGTGATATGTGTTATACGTTTGGCAGTACTGAAGTGTATTGTCAGTCTATGTCAAATTCGAGATTAAAAGGTTAGGTTTTGTTTGTTGTTTGACACATACCGACGTAAAACTTAACCTGCAAATATCGAATTTGACAGACTGACAATACACTTCAGTACTGCCAAACGTATAACACATATCACAGCCTGCCCTAATTGGTTTTTTATTGATCTGTCTGTAGATATAGATTTGTTAGGTTTTGACAGAATATTCTGTCTGAAGCCACAATTTCCTTGAAACGGTATGAGTTGCTCGTCTATGGCCAAATATTCCGCCAGAGTAAACAAAACGTTTACACCTTGATACGATATTTTCAAATAACTCACGAATAGCAGGCAACTTGTCAATTTCCTGACGTTCTTCACAGGAAATAATATCAAATCGCAAACAACCTAGAATAAATAAAAATCTGTTATAACTCATAGTCATGTAGAAAAAAGCATCACCGAGGTCATTCTTGGAAAATAAATCTTGATAATTCAAGTGTGAAGAACGTAATACACAGGAGATTATAAGCATTCCCAAAAATGCCTGCAATTCCAGTATAGAAAGTAGCTTGGCAGAACTTGCTCTTTTATGGTTAAGTTCTACTTTTGTCGTATATTTGTATTTCGTACAATGCTGTATTAAAATGGTGTCATAAAAAAATAGACAAAAAGATTCCACGTTTTGTATGTTTTTAATAGCCCCTTTGCAAGTTGGCAATCATGAGACAATGTTATGGACCCTGGTTCTTGTACAAGGGATTTTAATTTTGATCTGGTAACATTTGCCTTTGTTTCGTTATTTATAGGAATTTCACCATCACCGTCCTTTTCGCTACTTGCTTCAAGTGTTGATACATTGTCATGCCCACTAAAACTGTTGTGATTTTTCTATAATTCAGTCAGGTATATTTGAAAAATTTGGATCACTTTCGTACACAAGTTTTTCTAATTCCGCATCTATCAATATTCTGTTAAAACTGCTGATGCCGTTTGGACCAGCTTCAGAATTCATTATTACAAGTCACAAAGTAATATTTCAACAATACCGGTGCGTTTGCTAGACTGGACTGCTGTTCAAAATATTACAACGGAAGTGGTAGCGTAGTCAACAAAATGTCGCCCGACAGGGTGCACTCAGGCATTTGACCCATAAATCAGTTGTCTTCAGGTTTTAAGCACACAAAATAAGATTTTTGAAAAATAACTAAGGGGAAAATTAAAAAAAAATCTGAAAAGAATTACAAGTAGGTACATACATTGAATCAGGCAAATGTTAAAACGACACCCAGGCTACTATGGTTAGATGTTAGATTTTCAATGTAGAGACGACATCAGGCTTGCGTTGCATATCAATGGAAGAATTTCGAACAATTTTTGTAAGACTGAACATTAATGTGCATTAGGGTGGAACGAAAATTTGAAAGTTGCAATTTTTTGTGGGGCTAGTGCAGGAAAGTTGCCTTTAGATCTAAAATGAAACTGTACCAACGTCTTTTTGTAATTGAATTATGTCGTTAGGTTCCATACTTTGTTTGAATATAAATTTTTTAGATGTTAATTTTTGTAAATTTGTTTTGCCATTTTTCGATTATTTTTACTACTAAACATTAAAAACTAGCCGAAAGGCATTAGCAAAAGGTAATTGAACTTAAAATTTATAGTAAAAATAAATTTATTTGTAAAAATAAACATAAAATATATTTTTCACATATATAAGTTTCACATGTTAAGTTAACAATTTGTAATCTGCCTTAGTGTTAAAGGTAGGGATAATATTTCGTGACTCTAATTTTGATCGGATAAAACCATCCCTGGATTCCAAACCACAAACTGCAGCTGATGCTTCCGTTACCAATTTAACAGCTCTTTCTACAGATTGTGTATAACAAGAACAATTGAACACCTCTATGTTACTATGATTTCCAGCAGCAATCATATCTTCTAAATCTTGGGTCAGAAATATATTTTAGTAAAGGAGGTGCTGTCACATTACAATCATGCCATGCAATCAATTCGGTATACTCTGTAGCAGTAAAATTGAACGGTGGTACCTTGTGAATATTCGTATAGTTCTCTCTTCTATTTTATTTTTCCTGGCTTGAAGTATTCTGCATAATCCCAATTCTCGGATATGTCTTCGATTGTCCTTGATCATGCATAACAATACATTTTCAGGGTGTTCAAAATAACCATTCCTCTGGGTATCAGTATCGACGATATTTCTTTCATTTTCTTGTAGACATCGCAAAAAGTTATCATTCGCCATAGATGTTTTGAACCACTTGTGCAATATGGTTCTAATTAATAGAGAACCAAACTGGAGCATACACCTTTTGCACAAATTTTGCTAAAGTAATCAGTTGAATACTGGGTCATTCAGTTGCTACATACAACCTTAGCAATCGATTGGCGACTGTTAACCACCTTGCATGAGACATCTTTCCAGGCTTTCTTCAAGCTAAATCATTTGGACATTCTCCAGCAGCTACCGCTTGGCACATTTGCTACAAATATTTTTGATCGGTGCTAAAATCGGTTGCCAATAATATTGGTAAATTGTTTTCTATAGCAGCAAAGTCGATCACGTTCATTCCTTCACAGTGTTGTAACATTTTTCCTATTGGGCCCAAAAATCCAGAAGGTCCAGTGGTACGTCCATCTATCTCTTGTAACAGATGGCGTAGAGGCAGTTCATTAGCATGAAACATACATATTAGCCACTGTAATGGTCTGCTATACTCTTCTTCTAACTTTCTTATAATACCTCCTTGCGTACCAGTGTTTACTGTTGTCCCATCACAACCAATTGCAGTAATATTTGAAGTATCAATATTATTTTTCAGGACAAACATTTTTATGTATGTATGTATGTATACGGTTATACATTCCTTGCAGAATTGTAACTACTCAGTAAATGAGTTCTACAGACTCAATTACTCATGGTGAGTCACTCCATTTCGCACTAATCACTTATCCCTTTCAAAGTTTATCATGTGTTTTGGCTGCTTTCACTATTTTCTTCCATTTTTTCCGGTCCTTTACTTGTTTCTCCCAGTCTTGTATTCCCGTTCTTCTTATATCTTCCCTCACTTGGTCCTCCCATCTTTCTCTGGGTCTTCCTCTTTTCCTATTCCCACGTGGGTTCCATTCTGTGATACGTTTAATTACTGTGTCATCCTGTCTCCTTTTTATGTGTCCTATCCATCTTAACCTCATTGCTTTCATGACTTTTATTATTGTTTCTCCTTTTAACAATTCCTCTATTTCTCTATTGTACAGTCTTCTATTTTCTTCATTTACTTTTACTAATCCATAAATTTTTCTTGTTATTTTTCTTTCGAATATCCTTAGTCTTTACTCCTCTTTCTTTGTTATCCATATGGTCTCCGCCGCGTATGCCACTACTGGTCTTATTGCTATTTTATATATTTTAACTTTGAGCTTTCTACTAATCTTCCTATTATTCATAAACATTTTATATTTATTAAATGCTCTATATCCTGCTTGTATTCTCTGCTCTATCTCTATTCCTTTCCGGTTTTCCCCATTTATATTACATCCCAGATATTTAAAGTTTTCTACTTCCTCAAATTTTAGGTTCCCTATTTGCACATTTGTGTTCTTCATCCTGTTTGTCACTCTACTAACTCTCATATATTTTGATTTCTCTTGGTTAATTTCTAGCCCCCTTTTCTTTGCTTCCATTTCCATCTTCTGTAGCTTCTGTGTTAGTATTCTTTTGGATTTGGACACTAGTGCGTCATCGTCTGCATATGCGACTACTTGTATTGCTTTTTCTCTTAATGTTTCCTTTATCATACTTGCTCTAATCACCGCTTCCATTGTAATATTGAACGTCGTCGCTGACAGTCGATCCCCTATTGCAGTGTTTCTCAAACTATTTAATATGGCGGACCGGTATTATTTTTACTAATGTATGATAAACCGCTACATTTATTAACAAATTAAACAATATCGAAACATAAGTATTATTCATAAACTTGAAAAATAGTTATACATATAAACATAAACAGTTTAACCAGCTTCGTACAACGCTGCCTTAATAATGTTATAAATGGGTTTGCTTACTTTTGGTCAATTTATCTATTCTTCTTCTATAAGTCTTCTAACAAAAATTTGCGACCATTAAGGCTATCTCAACTGCTGCCCGCAACAGAGATCTTGTGCTTTTCCCAAACCATAGACGACAATTTTTTAGCCAGCCGAAATGAGGGATAAATTGTCATAATATTCCTACTTCTTGGCGTGTTAGACTTACAACACAATCGAAACGATTGTCGAAATCAACAATCGACTTCGCGGACCGGCAACATCTTACTCACGGACCGCTACTGGTCCGCGGACCACCACTTTGAGAAACACTGCCCTATTGTACGTAATGTTTAGTAGTGTGATTAGTCTATACGTTTTTATACTCTTTATAATATTTGCAGCAGATCCCGATCCAGGGGAAACATGTCCTATGTATTTTGATCCGGGTTCTTCGATTATCGTAATGTGTTTCTCTGTTACTACTCGGCGATAAGACTTACAGTCTATCTTTTCGTCCAACAAAAAATTAACTTTGGAGAGATAATGTTCCTTTATGCATCTGCACATCACGCCTATGGGCAGAACGATGTCTTCTCACCTTCATTCAATCAATTACTTTTGATTTATCTGATGTAGTTATATAAGTCCTACATCTTTTAAAACTGCCGATGCTATAATTGCTGCCGAATGGTCTGACACTCCTGTTCTATCACACGCTGATGCTAAACTTGGCAAACGAATTCTCATTTGTGAGGAACTGGTATTCTTCGATGTTGATGGTTGGTTTGGATCCATAAATAACGGAGGAGAAAAATCTTCATTCATTTTATGTACACTACTAGTAGAACTAGTGCTGGAAGAGCTGCTACGAAAACTGAAATCACAAGTAGGCAATTCTTTCACACTTGCTTTATAATTTTCTTCTCTTGCAGTTTCCTTCGCTTTTCTTTCTATATATTTTTGTAATGCAGTAGAAGAAGCAATGTCGACCGATCCTATTGCCATTTTGCGATCAGATCGCTGATCCTTGAGAAACATTCGCTCTTTTTCAAGAACTTTTTTTATTTTGTTACATATACACAAAGAAAAGTTGCACTTGCATGCTGCTATATCAAATAACTTGTCGTATTCTTTTCGAAATTTGCACACATGTGCTTTGTAGGTCTCGGATCATTTTTGATTTGCTGGGTACCGCACAAGATTTTGGCACTTTTTATAGGCATTTTTAATCAAGTCCAGAATGCGCTTGCGTGATAAGATTGGAATAGAAGCTTTCATCCAAACCTGTTCTACCTTTGTCGCCACAATTTTCGAAACGTCAGCGATGGGCGGTTCCTTATTATTACACGATTTTAGTTCATTACGAATAAACAGAAAACATTTTACAATATCGCTATAAGTTGGCAAAACGCGATCATTAAATATGCAAATTATACCAAGTACTTCGCACTTCAAACTACTTTACGTTGTCATGTTATTTATGTTCCATGCACATGCACATCACCGTTAAAAATATAAGCAATAAACAATTGAACTATTGGCTAAACAAAAAACAGAAGCACATTGATTATCAACGTCTGAAGGCTACTGAAAGAACTCGTCAGAACGAGCAGCTGCAGGTGTAAATTGCCAAATATGCATAATGCACAAATTTCATGCTGGTTGATAATATTACAGGGAAAATGAGTGGGGCGCAAGCATTATGGCAGTATTATGGATTATAAAACCTCTATATGTTATTATTCAATTTTAAACACCTCTGTACAGATTGTTTTTAAATGAATTAGTTACTTTTTAACACCAACTGTTTTAATGTTTTCAACGTTACGTATTATGAAATTTCAAACACACTATGGAACCTCTAGTTTTTTTTAAATTTCAAAATATTTTTGCACACTTGATTTTTAGCCCTAATGACAAGTTTTGCTTGGTAGCTATTTTAAATTTTAGAAAAAAAAACTTTTTTAGACGTTTTCGTTCCACCCTAATGTGCATGGATAAATGATTTAATAAGAATATTTCTATCACACCGGTGAGCAATTTTTTCCGTAATTGAATGTGGCGGGTGGGCAGTAATACACGTCTTTACAACTGGTTGTTGGGGTTTCCAAATAAATATTATACAAGTGTTTAAAAAAACAAATATGGGTTATATTATCTTATACCATGCTCAATATTTTTTTTACCATGAATTATGGGACACCCTGTATATTACAAAACAAAGCATAAAAAGAGGTTATGAAAATGTTTGGGAAATAACATTTTTAACTTTGAACTTTTTCGATACTTTTGATGTTCGTAGAAAAATGTGTATGCAGACGGTCCAGTTTGCAATTTGGTGACCCCTGTTTGTTCTATATGTCATGTATATAATTTATGTATACAGAATATTTAATAAATGTTTAGATTCTTTAGAATAGCGAAATTTGATTTAAACACAAATTTCATGAATCAAACAATACTCTAAAAACTTAGCGATTATTTGAAAAGCAAAAAATAAAATACTTACTCAAAACAGAAATGCTGGATTTTTGGGAATACGTTTTGCCAAACTTGTTTGATACCACACACTGGTATTTTCCAGCGTCTGAATGCTGCACCTTATAAATATTTAGTACAGAAGTGCTTTCGGTGTTTTTGCCATCCAAAGTGGTTGCTTTGACTTTTACATCAGCATTTACAAGCTCAACGTTATCTTTTTTCCATGTGAAAGACATGGGACTGGGTGCACTGGACATTGCTTTACAATTAAGGCTAATATTTTCTCCTTTCAGGGCCATTATTTCGGGTTCGGGTTCTTCTATTAGTCTAGGTGTTGGTAAATCATCTGAAAAGGACATTTACAGCTATGCAATTAACTTTTTTTGTAATATTTATTACCACAAGTGAAATTATTCAGAGGCACATCTAACAAAGGCTGTCCCCTTAGCCACTCAGGATAGGAACACACAGTGCGTACATTAAATTGTTTCGCACTCAACCAGTCGTAAAACCACCGTAAATTACAATCGCACAAGAGTGCAGTGGTGTTCAAGGCTAGTGCCTAAAAATAGTTTTATTAATGAAAAGTCTCTTGATTGATGACTAACTTACCTGCAAGGCAGGCATTTCAATGAAGGCATTCTTTTGTGCAGATGTAATGTTGTTATTACTCAAATCTAAATGAACAACATTACTAAGGCCTTTAAAAGCGTTCTTGTTTATGGATTTAATGTTATTGGAAGCAATATAAAATCTGACTAAATTATTCAAACTACTGAACACTCCATTTGCATCTTCAATAGTCCAAGAAATCTTATTGTTATTTAATTGCCTGAAATAATTTTATATAATATCGTAATTAAATTTTTCGTTAATGTAACTAACAAAATTCTGAGATTTGGAAGTTGTTTGAAGGCATCCTCTTCGATAAAGGTTATGTTATTATTATTTAGTGACAATTTTTGAAGATCGCTCAGATATTTAAACGTATCCTTATCGATCGATTTCATTCGGTTATTGGACAAATCACTAAAAACGTAGAAATCAATACCAATTAAATTATTTCATTTTTCGTCACTTACAGATCCTCTAAGCGTTGACAAAACTCCCAGGCATCTGATTCAATATGGTTAACATTATTATTGGAAATTGTTAATTCCTTTAAATTATTTAAACCATATAACCAGCTCTTGGAAATGATTTGTATAGAATTGTAATCCAACATCCTAAAAATACAATATTTAAAAAATTCTATTAATATAATAAAGAGAATACATACAAGGACTTGATTTTCGTTAATCCAAAGAAAGCTCCATCCTTTAATTGACTGATACGGTTTCGTTTCAACTTCAGAACGGTCAGCTGCTCTAAAGACTTGAATGTTAGGGCTTCGATGTCTTTTAATTGGTTCCGGTTTAGTTCTCTATAAAGCAACAATTGTTTTACATTTTTGTTTAGTGTACTGCAAAATGCATTAAGACAAAAGTCACTAGTTATGTGAAATTAATTACAATGTTCATGTGTTTTGGCTATGACAAAAGAAACTTAAACAGACCTACAAAATTAAAACTTATAAACTTCTATCAAGGACTAAAGAAAATGAGACAGGGCTACTATGCAAAGACAATATTCTGCAGAGATATGAACGGAAAATTACTAGGGGCACAAAAAGAAGTAAATGAAAGATAGGTCGAGTATTTCCAGGAATTACTAAATAAAGAAGAGGATAACGAAAAGGGTGAAAACCATAATGAAATAAGGCAAAACATCGACAACGGCGAAGAAACTATACCAGATTTTGAGGAAATAACATAATACACTATACAGTGGGAACGTTGGCTGTGGAACGCTCCAAATAAAAAATTCCCCGGTCATCTGCGGCCAAACTCCTCGGACAAGTCGATTTTTATTTTTATTTGGGCATTTTTTGAAATAAAATGCATACATATAGGGTGTCCCTCGTATGAGGTATGGCATTATCAATTTTTTTTTGTAATGGAAACCCCCTTTTTTTATTGGGGAATCTGAAAGAACGTATCTTTTTTCTTACGCTAAGGTAATTTTTGTGTATAGGTCACATTACCAAAAATTAAGAAAAAAAAATTAAATTTAGAAAATACTAGATTTGATTTTAAGAAGTATGATTTTACGCTTTTATCAATGACAGCAATCAATAAAAAACATATCGGTAGTCTTAGTTACTGTCAGGCAGACAACGGTGCACAATTTGTACATTTAATTTAGTTGTTTTTGAAATTACTATTGCATCTAAATTTAGTATTTTGCAATTTTAAATTTGTTTTCTTAATTTTTGATCATCTGATCTATATTCAAAAATCAGCTTAACGTTAAGTAAAAAGATGCGTTCTTTCAAATTCCGTAATAAAAAAAAGGGGTTGCCATTTAAAAAAACATCGATAACGCCATACCTCATACGCGGGACACCCTGTATACAGGGTGTTTCATTAATAATTGGAAATATTTTAACTGTAGAATCCTGGGCTCAAAATATTAATATTTAACCCAAATCACTTAGATAAAATGTGGCTCGTTACTGAGATATAGGGTGTTCCATTTAAAAATTTAAAAATGATTTTTCCCCATTACTTTAAAACTATTTGACGCTTCCTTATCATATTTGGCAGAAAGTTTAAACACTGTAAACCATGCTAAATTGTGTTAAATAAACGTTTCTGACTACTACCAGAGGCGTACCACAGGGGCAAGTGGGTGGTTGACCCTTCCCAAATTCTACGCCACTGGCGGAATTGCCATTTTAACACAATTTTTCGATTCTCCAATACTTTCTATGTAAATAACATACTCTTCCTTCGTCACGATAACGTCATTATTTTTCGAGATATTTAAATTTAAACAAAGCGGAACAGTTATTTTGATTTTAATGTGTATTAATTATGTTGGTGTTTTATGTCATAAGATTGCATTTATTACGCAAATGAAACTTTAATCCGTATTAACAAAAAATATAATGTTATTTATTGAAATTTATTGAAACGAATACATGGATACATTTTTTTTATATTGAATGCATCTATGTATTAGTTTCAAGAAATTTCAATAAATAACATTATGTTTTTTTGTTAATACGGATTAAAGTTTCATTTGCGTAATAAATGCAATCTTATGACAAAAAACACCGACATAATTAATACACATTAAAATCAAAATAACTGTTCAGCTTTATGTTTAACTTTAAATATCTCGAAAAATAATGACGTTATCGTGACGAAGGAAGAGTATGTTATTTACATAGAAAGTATTGGAGAATCGAAAAATTGTGTTAAAATGGCAATTCCGCCAGTGGCGTAGAATTTGGGAAGGGTCAACCACCCACTTGCCCCTGTGGTACGCCTCTGGTAGTAGCCAGAAACGTTTATTTAACATAATTTAGCATGGTTTACAGTGTCTAAACTTCCTGCCAAATATGATATGGATACGTCAAATACAGTAGAACTCGGTTATAACGAATTCCACGGGACCGCTATATTTGTTCGTAATAACCGTTATTCGTTATACCCAAGAAGGTCATAATTTGAGCAAATTTCCAACTTCCGTATAATTTCTACTTTTTCGGAAACCGATAAAATTTTCCGTTTGACTCCCGACATTTTTCCACAACTAGAAAATGCGTAGGTACATACGGAATGTCAGTAAAGGAACGACCAAGATACATCCACTTGAAGATTTTTGTAACTCTTTTTGTTATGTTATAGGCCAACGTCTTATAGCTATTGTACTTTTAATCCTGTAAAGGGTTTTGTTAAATGCAATAGCTAAGACGTGGCTATGACGCAACACTTTCGTTTTGCTGAATGCGATAACAGAACTGAGCCATAACATCGGGCGAAACCCATTATCGCTTTTCGAAGAACTGGATCCTGCAGGTAGCTGCTGGATTCTAAGAAAAACGGAGTTGCTTACAATGCCCACTATCTCGTGCTATTGTACAGAGTGCTAGAGAGAGCTAGAGAAAGTGGCCTACGAAATTTAACTGACCACTATTTTCCTAGAAAACCTTCCTTATTATAATGTTGCCACAACAAAATACCTAATATCTTTCAGTTACATTTTATTAGGAGATGAAAAGGATCAGTTCTGAGAATGTATTCTTAAATTTTGGTTCGTTATTCCCGTGAAACGAATTCGTAATAAACATGAAATACATGCATTAAATCAAATGTAATTCAAATATACCTTCAAAATTATTCGTTATAAACGTGAAATCGCTGTAACCGTGATCGTTAAAAGCGAGTTCTACTGTAGTTTTAAAGTAATGGGGAAAAATCATTTTTAAATTTTTAAATAAAACACCCTATATCTCAGTAACAAGCCACATTTTATCTAAGTGATTTGGGTTAAATATTAATATTTTAAGCCCAAAATTCTACAGTTAAAATATTTCCAATTATTAATGAAACACCCTGTATATGCATTTTATTTAAAAAAATGACCAAATAAAAATAAAAATTGACGTGTCCGAGGATTTTGGCCGCAGATGATCGAGGAATTTTTTATTTGAAGCGTTCCACAGCCAACATACGCACTGTATAATAAAAAACCTAAAGAATAACAGAAGTGCAGGTCCAGATGGAATCCAAGCCGAAGCAATTAAATATGGCGGAGAAAATTTAAATAGAGAAATATACAATATGATCCTAGATATATGGAATAAAGAAGATATTCCAAAAGTATGGAATCTTCAATCTAGCATACATATGTCCCATACATAAAAAAGCAAGCAAAGAGAAATGTGGAAATTACCGAGGAATAGCGTTGCTGAATGTTCTATACAAAATACTAACTACATGCGTAAAGAATAGGTTGGAAAAACACACAGAAAAGATTATCAATGAATATCAAAGCGGATTTCGGAGGGGAAGATCAGTAGTAGATCAAATATATACGTTAAGAGAAATTCAGGCTTCGAGTCACGAATTTAAATTAGACACGCATTTATTATTTATAGATTTCAAGCAAGCCTATGACACGGTACGAAGAACCAAATTATACATAGCGTTAGATAAATTGGGAATACCTCCAAAACTAATTAATCTGATATGAATGACGCTCCAAAAAACGGAGCATTCTTGGTAGAAAACGGGCTGAGACAAGGTGACCCATTATCAGCTATTCTGTTCAATTTACTGCTGGAATATATAATACGCAAAGCGGATATAAATAAAGATGGAACAATCTACCAACGACAGCACCAGATCCTAACAATTGTGACAAGGTCAAGAAAGAAATACAGACATTTGTAAAGAGATTAATGATGGATGCAAAAGAGATGGGCCTCGAGGTTAACGAAAAGAAAACGAAATACACGACATGGAATGATCAATCATATCAACAAGATAAAACACTGAAGATTGAGACAAATTCAAACACGGAACATAATTTTGAGGAGGTGGAATCCTTTATATATTTAGGTACAGTGATATCCAGAAAATCGGATTCTGGTATAGAAATCAAAGCAAGAATAGCATCGGGTACAAAAAGTGCAACAGCGTTAAAAAAGGTTTTAACAAGTAATATGTTTCCACGGTCATTGAAAATTAGAGTTTATAAAACAATAGTGCGGCCTACAATGCTTATGCCTCGGAAATGTGGGGATTAAGAAAGTACCACCAACTTATTCTAAGTGTGGGATCGAAAAATTTTACGAAGAATATACGGGGGGAAATGTGTTGAAACACAGTGGGTAAGGGAGACAAATCAAGAGCTGTAGGAGTTATTTGGAGAGACGAACATAGTTGGTGTAGTGAAAACACATACGCTCAGATGGCTGGGGCATCTGATAAGGATGAACAACCAAAGAACGCCCGGTAAAATATATAAAGCAGAAATCGGTGGTAAGCGACAAAGAGGCCGACCCAGAAGCCAGTGGAAGAAGGAAATACAAGAAGACCTGCACAGTTTGAACATTACAGGATGAAAGGACATAGCTAAAAATAGAAAGGAATGGAAGAAAATGACACACCAAGCCATGCGCCTACTAGGCCTTTAGTGCTTTTGTACATACATACATTTTGCCTATTCCTTGTCTCTCCAGAAATCAATGTCTACTAACCACCATAAAAAAATGTGTAGGTAAAGTCGGATTTGATCTTGTT
Organism: Agriotes lineatus; assembly: GCA_940337035.1. Lineage (NCBI taxonomy): Eukaryota > Metazoa > Arthropoda > Insecta > Coleoptera > Elateridae > Agriotes > Agriotes lineatus. Next base: position 7,851,644 of record OW679202.1, read on the forward strand.
TGCAGGTACGAGTCCACATCCAGGTAAAATAACCGACTAAACCATTCTACTAAGACTTGCGCTCTCAATAACTGCTTTGTCGAACAAAGAAAACTACAGAGAGAAGACTATAAATAAGAAAGAGTTGCAGTGGCTTGTACTCCAAGGGGTCACACAATAAGATCGAATGCGACTTGATACTACCATTTATTCAATGTGTAATAGTACTAGGCCTGAAAAAACAACAGAAAAGCATACAGTACGGAATTGTTAACAGCAAAATATTTTCATATTAAAGCAATGCAGTAAAGCAAGGTATGCCTGCCTGTATATAATTTGAGCATTGCCTAAATCTTTTGTTTGTGTTGTGTTTGTTGTGACTGATGTAGGTAGTACCAGAGCAGGGGTAGTAGAGATTTAAACTATAATTAACTTCTGTACCACCCACACTTCAAAGAATATGAGTTTCTTCCCATGGCTACTTTCAAAAGTTTAATAAATCAACTGATAGTAGCATTCTGTTATATTTCTGAGAACTTGATAAGCTTACAGATCTGCATTGTTCACCTGCAAAACAATCTTGGAAGTCTAAAGCCGCCTTCGCACGGAAGCCAAGTCAAGCCTGGCCATACCGAGTCAAGCTTGGGCGCGCCTGGACCATTCCCACGATGTGCCGAATCGCGAGCACGTTAATAGTATCACAGTCTATATACAAAACAGTCATTTCACTCTGCCAAAATTATGTCCCCGAATTCCAGGGAGCATATTCCAACATTTCGACTCCCAGTATATGCGTAGTAATTAGTGGGCGTGTTACTGATATTGGTGGTTGACAGTTAAGTTCAACAACCGTAATTTTTTCGAATTCGTAACTCGCACCACCGGTACTGCTTGCGCGTGCGTTATTAAATTGGTAACTACCGCCTCCGCGAGCGACTCCTGGCATATGCGCAGTAATTTTTCGGGGACACGAACATCAAAGTGCCGACAAAAGAGTGACCTGATTGTTTTGTATATAGACTGTGATAGTATACAGGCTCGGTCCGAGCTCGGACAAGTTACCCCGAGCCTGCCACTTCTGTACGCAGTTGAAAATGGACACAAAGTACGTACTCGTTGGAACGCTATCACGAGCTGGCGAGCAAAAAGGTCGGGGCACGTGTCCTTTGACTTGTGCAAAATTTACCGCCAGTCGACGGGAAGTCCGAGCCGCGCCGAGAGCTACCCCCTTCTCACGGTGCAAGGTTTGACAAAAGCAGGTAAAAGCTCGCGAGTCTGGTACCGCGGGAAGGCAGCTTAAGCATTGGTATATATAAACTGCAAAGGTTGAAAACATAATAAGAAGGTAACAAATGTAGTTTATATTACTATAGCCTGCATATAATCAGGATACTTTTTAAAACGTTACTTGAAATTATCCAAAAATGTACACTAGAGATTGTCATTGTTGATTTCAGACAGTTTTGAAGACCTTTACTTATCTTGTATACACCTCATCTAATAACTAAATCAAAGTTTGCAATCGGTAAATATTTACACACTGGCCTGTTTTAAAAATCAATAAAAAATTGAGCAAATTATGCGTTTAGTAAGATTTGTTGGCAACGGTGATCTTAAATTCTGTTCGTATATAAATAACAATGGACATACATTCATTTAGTCATTCTCTGCAATTCACATAACTACAAAACTCCATACGACCAATTTGACACTAAATTTTACTTTCAGTACCGATTTTAGAATTACAAAATCTTTAACCTCTTCAAACTGTCAAAAGCATTTTTAGGAATAAATGCAACCTTGTTTTTATTTAGCTTTAACTCAGCTATCTGCATTATTTTTCGAAAGGCATCGCACTTGGTTGTTACTCAAATTAGATCAAAATAATTTGAACTTTTTACCAATTTTAAAAGTTTTCAAATGGAAAATTATTTTAAAATGAACAATGAATTGGCATCAGGCATAAAAATAAATAACTTCAGTTTGTATTTCCCAGACTAAGAAAATAATTGTATCAGAAATCCACTATATCCCAATCATATACTGTATATATTGATATAACAAGATATCGGTTATAAAGGCAAAAATTTCAGGTCTCGACCAAAGTCCATACTAAATTAAAGTGACCATTTGTCCCGATTTAGGCGGGACAGTACATACTTTTTAGTGCCTGTACCTAATTTTATTTTGTCCCGAAAATTGTCCCGCTTCAGCTGATTTTACAAGAAGTCCCGTTTCGAACCAGTTGTAGGTTATTATTTTTTGTAAATTACACATTGACTGTGGCCTGCATTGCTTGCATAAAGAAAGACATGCACAAATAACATTTTTCGTGTTTGCCGATTATACAGACAGCGATCTTATGATTTTCATTATATTCATACATAAAAATTATGTTATACTAATTTAGAAGCTTTAATTTTGTTAATTTGGTTTTAGTTATTATCACCAACATTAAATCGTATGATACTTGTACTTTATTTTGCTACCTAAACTTGAAAATGTAAAACGAAAATAAAAACTAGCAACTTGTAGTTAGACAGCAGCAATGGTAGGGCAATTCGGTGTGGTGCACTGTGCACATGGACGCCAATCCTAATATTTTTCATACATGCATACATAATTTCTGAAAAAAGTCTAAGACCCTAGGCTCCTGCCGTATACTACCCCACTCATTTAAATTGCTGAATGTCCCGTTTCCCGTATTTAACTTCTGGTCACTTTATAGTAAATACATTCTGGACATATCGCTATTATGACAGCGGATATGGCTGCTGAACTGATATAGCAATCGAAAATGGCCTGAAATTTGGTACAATTTATTGTATGTAACGCACAGAGGAAGACCAAGGACGAGCTGGAACAACGCAGTAGGGAAAACCGTACAAGTCGGAGGCTTGAACTGGACGGAAGCTGTAGAACTGGCCAAGGACAGAAACGCTTGGAGGAAATTCACCATGGCACATCCCGTAGTAAACATTCCTCAACACCAAAAATGGTACAAGAGGACCGGATTAAGTAAGTTATTGTATGTAACGATGAGTGGTAGACAAATTCCAGAAAGCTCACGAGGAATTACCGAACTTTACAGAATCGATAAAGAATCATGGTGTCGTGGTATTTGTTTAGCTGTTAATGCATTCTCGAACTGTGAGCACATAGAAAATCGCCAAGTCAAAGCTGAAAGCTGCAATTATTTGGTGTTTAAAAGCAGGAGAGTAAAATGTTTCTATAGCCAAGGAATGTAAGTACAGTATATACCGGGTGACAATGAAACTACTACCCACGGCGGCATTTCGAAACGGCTTGAGATAGAAATCTGCACTTCGATATGTCGATAGGGTTGAAAATTGTGAACAATTGTAACATAAAAACAATTGAATGTCGTTTCCGGTTTCACCGGAAATGACCTTGACTTTGTTACTTTAAATGGGACACCCTATATATTTTCTCTTTTTATGACTGAACAATTCTAAATAACTTTTGTCTAACATACCCCATGTCTAAAATTAATAGTTTTTGAAATAGAGCCGCTTAAAAATATGCCGTAATTCCTATTTGTTTGTATTTTACGGAAAAACGGAGTAGGCCAGGACAAAAACAATCACGGTTATTTGTTCCTTATTCAAAGGGGTATCCAATAAATAATAAAAAAGAAGAATTAATGCAAGTTGAAAAAATGCGTCAGTTTCGAAATGCCGCCATGGGTAGTAGTTTCATTGTCGCCCGGTATATTTGATATTAGAAATACAAATTTTTGGAGAGAAAACAATGTAAACAAACCGAATCAAGATTTTTTTCTGTTAAAATATAATAATCTACGAGAAGCGTTCAAATATACATTACAATTTAATATTTACTTATTCAGAAACAAACACAAATACTCTAATGTATATCATGTAATTCCTCTACATAGTCTTCATCCCTTTGAATAAACTGGTTCCATCTTTCCCGTACCTTCAGTATTCCGCGAGAACATTCCCGAAAAGTTTCAATGACCTCTTCATTAAAAAGATTTTGTTCTCCCCTTATAAGTTCTTTTATCTACGACCATTACTAAAAGTAGGCCTTTTAGCGCTAGCTTGTTTCACTAAAAGTGACTTTTTATAGTTTACCGTGGTTAAAGAAATCAGCTGTTTACTTTTAGCTCTAGTGTTAAAAGTGAAGTGAGGTTATAAAACTACAATTTCGAACTGGGAGTGAAGTTGTCAAGTTATTCTAATTGCTTCTTGTGTTACAGGTAAAGTGTTTTTGAAATAATTAAAGCGTTATGTAATGAATACAGTCAAATGTGGAGTATTAATAATTACCGTAACTGACCTTGACTACTGTCATTCGCAAACATTCGCCCGCGCGGCATGGCCTACTGTTTATTATGACATAAATTAGAAGTGTCGTAGATGCAAACTTTTTTAAATCGATATTTATGGATTAATAACGGTAAAATTAAGGTCGTATATAAAATATTGTATGCAACGCGTGCATAAACGTCAACTTTTAGCACTTTTTGCATAAATAGCTATTATCTGTCGAAACAAATGAAAATCTGCTGGAGCATTGTCCGAACTGTATGGTAGATGGCGTAGCACAGTCCATTTTAATTTCCGAATTGTAGTCAGCGTGTGAGCGGTGAAATGGGGTCGAGCATTATCCTATAAGAAGCAGACAGAGGACTCGAGTTTTTTTACATGCTACCCTTAAATGTGATAAATAAATTAGAAAACCACAAAGCACCAGGTGAAGATAACATATTTGTAGGGTGACCACCACTTATAATTTCTTCGGGTTACACTAATTTTGTAATAATGTCTAAAATTAACTTAATCAGAAGTCAGTTTTCCCTTAAAATAAAGCAGCTTAAAAGAGGCTAAACTTGTTTTTTATCTTTTAATTCGCATAGAAGTAATAAAATAAACGTTAGAATTTAGTGATATGAAATAAGATATCAGAAGCAAGTTTATTAGAAGAGGGTTTTCAAAAATATGTACAGACATACAGGGTGCTTTATTAAAAAATCGAAATTATTAAATTTTGAGCACTCTGTCAAGGCTCACAGGCACTAATTCTCACTCGTAAGGTAATTCACAAAAACAACTTTTTGTTAACGTTTTTACTTCCTTTTACGATAAAGGAAGTATTGGATTCACCCCAAAAATTCGAAATTGAGTTTTCAACAGATCTTCACGTTTTAGAGTCCCCTGAACCTAAAAAACGTATTTTTTTTTCATTGGTCTGTCTGTCTGTGAACAGAATATCTCAAAAACGGAAAGAGCTATGGCGTTGAAACTTCATATATAAGTTTTGTGTACTAGGTAGATGCGACAGCAACCTTTTGAAGAAAATCGCATAACCGGAAGTAGGTGTTTACTGTTGTGATTTTTCAGTTTTTTTCGATTTTTTCAAAAACGGCTCTAACGATTTTTTTTTAACTTTACATTTTTATTACATTTTTAATGTGTATTAATGTGAGATAAGTGATTTTCCAGTTGAATACTTCTAAAATGGGTTTCTTTTGTTTTTTTAAATTTTTTTTATTAACTCCTATTTTAAACAGAACACCCAGTATATTATTACATTTTTTAATTCAGCTTAAAATTCTAGAGAAAATTTGTCTCTTGAACTAATACTCTATTTTGTACCGTTTTTGTAAAATTTGTAATTTTTGAAAATTTTTGACATATGCTTAAATATTTAAAATCAAATTTTTGGCTAATTATAAGATCATTGTAAAAGGAAGTTGTGTGCGTGTATCACACCAGATTTTTTCTATTCAATTCTTTTCTGTACTTAAAGCAACCGCCTGAAATTAACTATGTTATTATCTCCAAAACCGTTAACCTACAACTTTATATTATACCAAACTATAAGACACTCCATTAAAAAAAAAGAGTAAGTTTGTTCGCCACACTTTTATGAGCCACCATGTACGATAAAAGCATTTTCCTAATGTGCACCATTTTAGTACCTGCACCTTTTTTATACCGAAAAGCACATTTTATTTAACTCTCATAATTTTAGAAATAACTTCCATACCCCATCGTTTCCGGACCCTGTATATTCATAATAGGGTATAACTGAAATGTTGGCCATATTTTGATGGCGGATTTTTTATGTCCTAAATTGACAATAAAGGTCATATAAACATAGGTTCAATTCTCAACCTTTAGAGTTAAATTGGATTTTTGTCATTTTACTGAAAACTGGGATAGGATATTTAAATGAAGATTGGCAGACCTTTTCTACCAATAGAAGACTTATTTATGATTCTTTTTTATTTTTATGTATGGCTTTAAGGGGCTGAAAGCAACCCATTATTATTATTATTAGTACTGACCATTCCATAAAGGAATATAGGGCGCATTCGCGTTTCACTAGCATTGTTTAAATTCAAGGATGCTAGCCCTGAATTTCTTATACCTCTTCTTGTATCCTTTGTGTAGTTGGGTTGGTTTTCCTTTTCTGTACTATTTTATACATTTTATACATATCACACATATCTTGCACTAAAGTCTTCCATTGGTCTTTATTTTTTGATATGCTTTTCACTTCATTCCACTTCATATTTAGGTCTCTACATTCTTGTGCTGTGTATCTTCTCCATGTTATTGGCGGTCTTCCTTGTTTCCTTTTGCCTCTTATGGTGTATTCTAGAGCTTGTTTCGTAATGTCGCTATTTGGAAGAAAGCAACCCATACTGTTATTTTATTTTTTGTACAAAAACAATTGGTTTTATGAGAAAACTATAAGCTAATTTTTTTAAAAGTAAAACGGGCTTTCCAAATCATAATTTTAACCAAATTCGTGTTTGCTAATTTTAATATGTAAAAATTAAAAACCATTTCATAAATAAGCCCCTTCTATTGGTAGAAAAGATTTGCGAATTTTCATTTGAATGTTCTTTCCCAATTTACAGTAAAATTACAAAAACCTAATTTATTTTCCCTACCTCTAATGTCTCTGTAAGTGTTGCGAATTCAACCTATGCTTATATGAACCTTTTTGGTCAATTTGTGACATAGAATCTGCCATTAAGATATGGACAAGTATTTCAGTTATCTTTGTTGTTATTAATTTTACAAAATAGGTTAAATTAGCAAACTAGTAGTGTTTTTGGCGCTGATTAATATGCAATTAATAAAAAAACAATCAAATAACGAGTTTGCGACAAAATTAAAAACTTAGTTTTTTTAATGGAACACCCTGTATATATTTAAAAAACTTGAAATAAAAATTAATTTGTGATATAAAAGTCTTAATACACTATTGTCTTAAAATGAATATTAAAGAAGTTAGGGGAGATTTTAGTTTAGCTATATCAACAATACACGGTACTTAACGAAAAATTCATAGTAGGCTGCTACTAAAAACAAAAACAATAACGTAACCATCAGAACTGTCAAAATCAATTTGTCGTACGTTTGTTTGTAGAAAGTAATTAGTGCTGTTTATTTATTTCTTATTGTTTTGTTACTGTTTCTGGTTATCAGACTTAAAACAAGCCTGCAATGAATTTTTACAGTAGAATAATGTATGTATTTATCTATAAACTGAAACTTGCGATACCTTCTTTAGTATTCATTTTAAGACAATAGTGTATTAAGACTTTTATATCACAAATTAATTTTTATTTCAACTTTTTGAAAAATATACAGGGCGTTTCATAAAAAAAAAAAATTTATTTTGTCGCCAACGAGTTATTCGATTGTTTTTTTTATTAATTGCATATTAATCAGCACTGAAAACACTACTAGTTTGCTAATTTAACCTACTTTGTAAAATCAATAATAACAAAGATAGCAATGGTGCGCACTTAATTTGAATCACCCTGTATATTTGAGAATTAACAAAATACGGCGAAACCACACCGCATTAATGCATCCATGAACTCATTGTGGCTATCTAGGATAAGAAAAAGCTGTCTTAAGAGTGGAACGTTGGCTTAATATCATTATTCAAAAAAGGCGAAAGTGGTGTATGTGAAAATTACAGCAGTATAACGTTACATACAAAGTATTCTTCTGTGTGTATTATACAGTGTGTCCCGGAATTATTGCAATGGGTGTAATAATTTTTTTAAAAATTAGTGCCGTTTTACGTCTATTGCGCTTGGTATAAAATGGATTTTTACCAAATTACAGTTCAGATAGAATCCAGTTGACAGAATCAGCTTAAGAACAGAAATCGTTATAAATAAAACTGGTTTTCTATTGACTGCAAAAATTTTATTAAAATAAAATATTCTAAATTAAAAATTATAGCCGTAGTTACACCCAAGCAATAATTCTAAGTGGTGCTTCCCTACTTACGTACAACCACAGAATTAGGTACTCTGTGGTACAACTTAAATTGAATGTGGCACAAAAAAGATTAAGGAATACTTGACGAGCAGTGGTCCCGTAGACAAGAAATATATTTTTTAAAGCAGACTGATTACATGTTTAAACGTTTCATCCTAATCATTAACATGTAACATTTCAGATAATTAATATGGTAGTCCGTTAATTTTAAAATAAGAGAAATATAAATTTTTGATTTTTTTTATATTGTGTGTTTAAAAAAACCCATTTTCAGTATGCCATGATCAAATTCAACTTTGCTATAACTTGATATACCTATTGAAGCAAGAGAGAACTAAATTTCATCTTGAGCTTGAACTATTTTCTTAAAAATATACAAAACCCATAATAAAAACAATTTTTATTGACTATTATGATTAATACATTCGTTTTTCCCTTTTTGCATGATACAAGTACACTTAATGCAGTGTAAACTTTTGCTGCCACAGTGACAAATCGTTTAATAAACAAAATGCAATCTGACATTCACTTACACACTTAGGACACGCCTAGATTTTTACTTCCCTTTAAAATAAAGGAAGTATTGGACTCACCCCAAATTTGAAATTGAGTTTTCAACAAATCTTCACGTTTTCGAGTCCCCTGAACCTAAAAAACATGTTTTTGTTCATTGGTCTGTCTGTGAACAGAATATCTCAAAAATAAAAAGAGGTATGGCGTTAAAACTTTATATATATGTTTTGTATACTATCTAGATGCGACAGCAAGCTTTTGAAGAAAATCACATAACCAAAAGTAGGTGTTTACTTTTGTGATTTTTCAAAAACGGCTCTAACGATTTTTTTCAAACTTCACATTTTTATTACACTTTTAATGAGTATTGATCTGAGATAGGTGATTTTCCAGTTGAATACCTCTAAAATAGTTTTTTTTATTAACTTCAACTATCTATTTTGTAGTTTCTGTATAATTTTTAATTTTAGAAATTTTTTTACAAATTCTTAAAAATAAAAAATCAAATTTTTGACTAATTATAAGATCACTGTAAAAGAAAGTTGTGTACGTGTATTACACCAGATTTTTTAACTTTCTATCGAAGGCCTGCCCTAAATGAGTATATATTTTTTTAACGCACGATACAATTTTGTAGTATCTTATTTTTAATCAAAACAAATATGTCAAAAATAAAACAGCTTATTCTTCCTTCCCATTCCGATTTCTGTCATGGAAGGATGTTTTTTGTACATGGTGGTGGTACTGAAATTTTTCTGTTTTGGTTTCGTTGGGAAGCTTTAATTAACGTCTGCAATAGATAATTTTGCAAAAAATTACAAAAGAAAATCACATTACAAATTAACCGTGAGCCGTGACATGTGAAAAGTTACTACGACACAGTATGTAATTACTGTTCATGTTGTTTGAAAATAAGAAAGCCTTTTCAAAATAAGCAGTATTGTTCAAACATATTTTTCTTGTTCAATAACTAATATAACCTAATTAACTTCCTTTTTTGTTTCGACAAATTATTCTTGACGAAGTCAAAGTTTAAGCTCTTAGGGGATCATTAATCTGAAAATAATAGTAATAAGCTAATAAGGTAGTACTAAAGCACCAGTACTACAGATTTAAACTGTAATTAACCTCTGTACCACCCACACTTGAAACAATATCACTATTTTCCCATGGGTATTTTCAAAGGTTTAATAAATAACTGATAGTAGCATCCAGTTATATTTCTGAGAACCTGATAAGCTTACAGGTCTGCATTGTTCACCTGAAAAATATTGCTGAAGCTTCGGCAATGGTAAATATACACTGTAAAGACCGAAAACATTATAAGCAGAAGTTGCATGTATAATCGATAACCTGGTTTTACCTTGCGGTGTAGAGGCTGGTGCTTTATGTGCTTGCATCTGGCGGTACAATGCTCAACTTGCCCCGGATTCAAGATATAAAGTTGCAGCGCGCCTTTTTGTGCTTGCTCAGCAACCATTGTGTGATATGTGTGTGTGTGTATGTGTGTATGTGTTATGTTGACCTTGTTACTTTATCTCTTAGGTCGTCTGTGGTTCTGAGTAGAGCACAGTTAATTTCGTGCCCAACTGTGAATGGTCTCGTCGAGCCCGGTTCAAATCGCAAGGCTACGGAAAATTCCGGCCCTCGCGGGATTCGAACCGAGGATTTGTTTAATGCAAGGCAAGCGCTTGCCCATCTATAAGCAGAAGTTACCAAATGTATATTAATCACTATAGGTCTGCAGACACGCAGCATAGTAATATAAAAGTTACTTGAAATTATAAACAAATGTACATTAGAGATCGTCAATTGTTGATTTCAGACTGTTTTGAAGACGTTTAGTTATCTTGAATACACCTCATCTAGTAACTAATCTAATCAAAGTTTATAATCGGTAAATATTTACACACCAGCCTGTCTTGAAAATGAAAAGTTTTGGTTAAGATTTGTATTGCAACTGTGATTTTAAATACTGTTCGTATATGAATAACAGTGGACGTACATTCATTTAGTCATTCTCTTCAATTTGCATAACTATAAAACTCCATGTAATTAATTTCACGATATCGTTTACTTTCAGTAGATTTTAGAATCATACAAAATCTACTTACAAAATCTTTAATCTCTTCAAACTGTCAAAAGCGTCTTTAGGAATAACTGCAACCTTGTTTTTGTTCAGCTTTAACTCGGTTAACTGCATTAGGCTTCGAAAATCATCGTTGTCGAGGGATCGCACTCGGTTGTTGTTCAAATTTCTGCAAACATTAAGCAGCATGTAGCAATTTCGCTTCAGAGGATTGTTTCGGCATAGCAGACGGTAATTTTGGGAAAAGATTCGCAAAACCAAACAGGTGTATTGGAAGATGTAAACAAAAAGAAACTTACAGTTGTGATGTCCATTTTGGGATGTTTGAAGGCACTGACGCTAAATTTTTCTGGGAACAGTCCACGTAATCGCCCAAGCAACTACAATTTCGCGGGCAATCCTTGGCACAATTTGCGATACTACACAAATAATAAATAACTATTATCAAATAAGAGACACCCACCATTTTGGAAAAAACAGGCTTAATTATCCATGGTTATTTCTACACAGTTTGATACAGCACGAGTATTTTAGCGACATTTTCGGGCGACTATTCAATTTAACGAATGTATTACAAAACTGAAACACTGAGTTATATTAAAGTACTGCGCGGGGCGATGAATTATTAAAAATTACAACATACTGATGCACAGACCAAACACTACAGCCGCCATTTATTATACATTAATACATTCAATCAGTCAACTTGTCACTTGCGACGGGGCTGCCATCTCCTGTTCGTTTCGCGATGCAACTTTTGGAGATTCGAAAGCTGCCGGCAAATTTAAATTGATGAGATTTAATTTAAATATTTTATTCTTATCAACGTTTTTGCATAATTATTAATTGGATATTACGAAACAATTTTATACTATTAATATTAGTGTCATTTTCTGTACATTCTTATAAAACACTTTGAATTTTCTAATAATTTAAGGAAAATTAACACAATATTTAACATAGCAGTTTTGTGTGTCACAGTACATCCTTTTATATTCCCGCAAAATTAATTTAACCCCACCCTTTTTACAAATAATAAGCTTTGGTTCGTCAATTCCATTTGCTCTATCTTTGTTAGTCAACGCTTTGAGGTTAAGTTTTTACCAAACTAATAAAAAATATACAGGGTGTATCATAACGTACGGAGGAGACTGGAAGGGTAGCTAGAGGGGACCAAAATAAAGTTATTTTCTTAATAAACTTCTGACTAAAACCCAATAACATAAAAATAACAGTAGGTAGTTTTCTGTTCTTGTAAATTAATGCCCACTTATTGAATACCGCTGGTATCAATGAGAAAAAATTAGAAATAATATCATTGCGTTTTCGTTTTCGTAGAAACATATTTTTTATAATACCTGATAATTTACTGTTAAGGTAGTTTCATTTCAAATTATACAGTAAACATACAGCAAAAATAAGATACCTTATTAAATAAAGAAAACATTATTTTAAAGGTAAATTACAATTTTATTATTAAATAAGTGAAAAACAATTCACCATAACAAAAACATTCACATTAGGTGTTGGAAATGCTGACCCTGCATTTCAACGCACATTTGCCCTCGACCAATCCAGTTCGCCGATACTTTTGGAAATTGTTGGCATAACTGCTCTGTTGCAGCGTTGATGCGACGACGCAATTCGTCGATTGTATCAACTTCGGTGGCATATACCAATTCTTTCATAAAACCCCATAAGAAAACTTCACTTGGTTGAGATCTGGAAATGAATCCACCACGACCGATTCAACTTTGCGGAAAGATGGTGTCTCGTACAGCATGACTAAAATGTGAACGACAGCCGTCATTCATAAACCACATGGTACCTACAGCGCACATCCAAAGGAACATCTTCGAGGAGCTCTGGCAGAACTTCCTATAAAAACTGCAAATAAGAATGGTCATTAAGATGTGCTGGGAATTCGTAAGGCTCTATTAAGGTGTTCAAAATACCAGCTCATAGATTCAAACTAAAATGCTACTCTGGCCAATCGCTTGCTGATTTTGATTGAGAACACAATTCCTAACAAAACAGCATTCATCCGTCACCAGTACGTGTATTGGAAAAACTGCTACCGAAGCAGATAATCCGTAGGAGTCAGTCCTTGCACCTTTTGCAGATGATAGGAGTACAAACCACTGCTGCTCAATGTGCGCCAAACAAAGGATGGAGAAACTTCAACTTGGTGGAAAACTTGGCGTGTACTTATAGTTGGATCAGCATCAACCATTTCTAAAAGTTCTTTCTCCACATTCACCCCATATTGATTATTATTAAGAGCTGATATATCTTAATTTTGACGTTGAAATGAATTAACACTCAAACAAATTTCTACTAATACTTGTTTTTCAGTTATTATTAAATAGGCGATTTTCCATCAGCGAACACATTGTTTAGTTAACTTTCAAATGTCCCCCTGCTTGAACTTAACACGTAAATTACTACCTCAGTTTGTAAAGAATGCTCGTTAATTTATTCAACTTTAACTTGCTGTAACTTTCTTGGTGTTGGGTTTTGGTCAGAAGTTTATTAAGAAAATAACTTTATTTTGGTTTCCTCCAGCTACTCTTTCAGTCTCCTCCATACGTTATGAAACACCCTGTATCTAAACTACTCAACAATTGAAGTGGAACTCCTAATTATATATATATTTTTGAGGTTGTTCAATGTTTTATTGTAAGGAACCGATTCTTATGTTAATAGTAAATTAATATTAAAATAACATCTTGTTGTCCTATTTAGGTTAACTTTGCTAGACACGCTACTATTTCATTCTTTGTTGTCAAACAACTTTCTACAGTCAAGTAGTAGTGGTAGTAGAGTGATAATTCTTTATCTAATAGACGTGTCTGTCTGGGACGCAGTTTTGTCTGTCCAGGACGCTGTTACAGAAGCCAAACCGTAAGAGATAGAGAAAAAAGTTATGAAAGTTATATGTTTGGAATGGTTATGTCAGGTCAGGAACCGAATTTCAGTCACGTGACACTTCCGGTTTTCGAGAAATCACAAAAAAGGCCGTTTTTCAAATAGAACGCGTATTAAATAAAAATGTTTCAGCAGCCAAACGGAGCTGCGACCCTCTGCGCCTTAAAACGTCGATCGTTTAGGCAACCACGTTGACACCTTCCAGGTCTGGGTACAGTTTTTATGTAATACGCGTTCTATTAGCAAAACGGTCTTTTTTGTTTTATTAAATGAGACATTTGTCTCACTGGACTGCTAGTAATTTAATAATTAAGATGTTTTTTGATCCGTATTCACGAAATAAAATGCTTTCGTAGCGATACTAGAGCTCAGCTTTATAAAATAATGCGATTAACTAAAAATAAATTAACAAGAGTTGTAACTCTTTTGCAACAGAATGTTCCTCAAACAGACGTGGCCAGAAGGTACAACATGTCACCTAATGTCACCAATAGAGTTTGGAGAAGACACTTACAGCATTGAAAACCCACATACATATATCTAATAGGTACTTACTATATTGCTAGCGGCTATGAGTGGGAAACTCACCGATGAAGTGAGACACACAACCAACTCCTTCATGTATACGGTGAGCTGTGCGCAAGCGCGGCGGCGTCGTCCGCCCAATGGGGAAGTGGTCAAGTTCAAAATTCGCTTCTAAAGGCGGAGTTCGAATTCTCACGCATGCGCACGAGACGCGTTATACTCCAAGTGAGACTATGTCGGCGCCGTAATGTTTTCTGAAGTTTCCAGGCCCTACCAGCAATATATGTGTATTATATATATGCCCACATACTGTTTTAGTGGAGGGCGTGGAAGGCCAACTCATATACTTAATACTACTATATTGCTAGCGCGTGTAAGTGGGGAGATCACGGCGTAAGTGAGGCAGACAATCAACTCTTCTACACACTTGGTGAGCTGTGCGCAAGCGTCGTCCGCGCGGTGTGGTAGTGGTCAAGTTTAAAATCATATATATAATACACATATATTGCTGGTAGGGCCTGGAAACTTCAGAAAACATTACGGCGCCGACATAGTATCACTTGGAGTATAACGCGTCTCGTGCGCATGCGTGGGAATTCGAACTCATCCTTTAGAAGCGAATTTTAAACTTGACCACTTCCCCATTGGGCGGACGACACCGCCGCTCTTGCGCACAGCTCACCGTATACATGAAGGAGTTGGTTGTGTGTCTCACTTCATCGGTGAGTTTCCCACTCATAGCCGCTAGCAATATAGTAAGTATTAAATATATGCATATATATAATACACATATATTGCTGGTAGGGCCTGGAAACTTCAGAAAACATTACGGCGCCGACATAGTATCACTTGGAGTATAACGCGTCTCGTGCGCATGCGTGGGAATTCAAACTCCGCCTTTAGAAGCGAATTTTAAACTTGACCACTTCCCCATTGGGCGGACAACGCCGCCGCGCTTGCGCACAGCTCACCGTATACATGAAGGAGTTGGTTGTGTGTCTCACTTCATCGGTGAGTTTCCCACTCATAGCCGCTAGCAATATAGTAAGGGGTACTAATAAAACGTTCAGTATTTAATCCAGTTTTATTCAGTAAACAAATATGTGTGTTCAGTAATCAACTAATTTTAGCAAAGTATAAAAACCCGAATGGTTAGTAAAATATTGCAAATTGCACATCAGAAAATTAAAAATGGCCGGTAAAATATGCATGGTATTTTATTATATTTTGTACAGTTTAAAACGCATATTAAACAAATAGAAGATGCACAGTAATTTATTTGAATTTGCACAGTAAAAATAATAAACGTTCAGTAACAGCGACTTCCTTTACCGGCTGGATATTTGAGGCTAGGTGTTGTGTTAATAATAAAGTGGGCTAAACAGCAGAAAATAGTAGATTATGTAATGAGGGAGAGACATGCGTTATTTTGCTGAGGTGCAATTTCTGACTCGAAGGCGAAGCCCAAGAGTCAGAAACTGCACTGAAGCAAAATGGCATTCTCTCCGAGTTGCATATACTATTTTTTTCACGTTGCAGAGAGATTTAAAACGAAAAACCTGTTTTTAAACGGCATTTATTGACATTTATCGGTTGCAGGATATTAATCCCTTGTTTACATATACAAAAGTAGGCTGGTAACTAAATCATAACTGATCTGTACGGTAATAGTCCATTACCGTACATGGCAACCATAACCATACAGCAACCGATATACTATATAAAAAAGGAGACATAGCTAACTTAGAGAATTACCGTCCCATTAGCCTCCTATCACATATGTATAAGTTGCTAACTAGAATTATAACATCTCGAGTAACAAACAAACTCGACTTCTACCAGCCAGTAGAACAGGCGGGGTTTAGGAAAGGCTACGGCACCATAGACCATTTGCAGGCTGTGAGAACGTTAATAGAAAAATGTGAAGAATATAACGTACCTTTACATATGTGTTTCGTAGACTTCAAAAAGGCCTTTGATACAGTAGAATTGTGAGCTATACTTCAGGCTCTAAACAACGCAAGGGTTGACTCAAGATACACTACATTAATTAAAAATATCTACGAAAACGCTACATCCACGATAAAAATAGATGAAGACACGAATACCCAGAAAATTCCTATTAGAAGAGGCGTGAGACAGGGAGATCCGATGTCCCCAAAGTTGTTTACAACGGCACTGGAAAATGTATTCAAAAAACTAAGATGGGACAGACACGGTATAAATATAGAAGGAAAATATCTTAGTCACTTGTGTTTTGCTGACGACATAGTTCTTATTAGCAATGATCCAGATGAACTGGAAGACATGGCGAGACAACTAAATGAAGTAGCAAAAAGCATTGGCCTACAAATTAACCTAAATAAAACTAAAATCATGTCTAACAGCACAAAACAATTCACAATAGACTCAGAACACATTGAAACAGTGGAAGAATACGTATACCTCGGACATCTCATAAAGTTGGGAAAGCAAAATCAGATTGCGGAAATAAATAGAAGAGTCAGACTGAGTTGGGCTGCATTTTCTAAACTTAAAGACATTCTGAAAAACAAAGAAGTGCCAAACTGTATGAAGAGAAAAGTATATGACTCTTGTATATTGCCGGTTATGACATATGGGTTATAGACTATGACCCTAACAGAGAAAAGTGCTGAAAAGCTGAGAATAACGCAGCGTGCCATGGAGAGATCTATGCTTGGCATTAGTCGTAGAGACAGGGTCAGAAATGTAGAAATTAGAAACCAAACCAAGGTAACTGACATTATGCAACGTGTCGCAAGACTAAAATGGAGTTGGATAGGGCATGTGGCAAGAAAAGACTCTGAAGAATGGTCAAATCGAATAATGCAATGTAGACCTAGAGCATACAAAAGAAGCGTTGGAAGGCCACAGAAAAGATGGACCGACGACATAAAGGCATTTGCAGGAAAACTATGGCATCAAATTGCACAAGACAAAATAACTTGGAGAAATCTAGGGGAGGCCTACGTCCAGCAGTGGACGGACCAAGGCTGAAGAAGAAGAAGAAGAAGAACCGATAAACTAGTATTGAACAAATCACGGATGTTATGAATCATAACAGCCTCAGATGTTTTAAAATCCTCGCTCTGCGAGCTCGGATTTTAATACATCTGCGGCAGTTATGATACTCATAACATTCCTAGATATGTTAATAGCTATTTAGTTAGAATTATTTTAAAATTAGTAGCCTATCGTAAATTTTATAGTTGGTGGCATTGTAAGTCATTATGACAAGAGCTCACAATTATGTCAAATTCGAGGTTAGCAGGTTAGATTTTGTGTCAAAACTGACTACTAGCGACCTTTCTCCTCTATAGGGAGTAATTCATTATTTCCCTCACTATTTTGGTATCGTAGAAACCGTGTTTTGCTCCCAGACGTGAAAAAATATAATTCTGGAAAACGAGACCGACGGTACAAGTAATGACAATAATAGCTTCATTATTCCTGCTGGTTATGCGACTCATGTAGAAGAATTTGGTGCGACAAAAAAAGCTGGCCTAGATTTCTTTTCATTTGATGAGTTTAAATCTGTGATGTTCAAAATTTGGAGAAGAGTTTGGCCTAAAGATAAAAATTAAGGGCTTGATTGCCATTGTGACTGTCCAGCATTCCTAAAAATAATGATGTGCAAACACATCGTTGTACTAGCAATAAGACTGAAAACAGTAAGCCCACCTCCAAAAGCAAAAACCATGCCAATAGGACAAAAACGACGCAGAGGTCGTCCAACGAAAGTCAAGAGAGCTTTGCTGCTCTAATAATATAATGTTATATATTTACGTACTAGCGGAAAATATTTAAATTTTTATTCTTGTATTTTAAGTGTATTTAATTTTTGTAACTTTTTAATAAAAATTAATATACAAGCTTGTATCGTGTTTGTCGTTTCTTCATCTTTTTATAATAACTTCATTGGAAGTATATATACAGTGTGTCCCGCAGAGTATCAGACATGGGGCAATTAACATTGAGAAATTGTGAAAAGATCAACTATTGCTGTGTGCGCATCGAGGTACGGGATTAGTCAGAAATGCAAACAATTTGTATTAATTTGACGTTTGTCATTTTTGACCAGTCACGTACCGCGATGGCTACACAGCAATAGTTGATCGCCCAATAATTTTCCAATGTTAATTTGGCTATGTCTGATAGTTGGTGAGAAACACTGTAGACATTCTATGCAATCCAGGTTAACTGCAGTAACATTCTGGCTAGTGTTTTGATAAATACCTATGTAATAATATATAAATAATATTCCTTTCAATACCTACTATTCTGGTGACCATTTATTTTATGTATCATATATTATTTTTACTGAATATATTTTATTTTACTAAAAATTTTTTTTTATTGCGGTCTCTTTATTTAATTTACTAGAAATAAGGTTTTTTTACTGAACAAAATTACTTGGTTTTAATATAATAATGCCCATTTAATTTGTTCCCTTGCTTTATTCAAAATTAAACTTCTTACTGTAGCTTTGATCTTTTGAATGAAACATTTATTATTTGTACTAAACACTCTGTATTTTTCCCGAACATCTATAATATTTACTGAAGATTTATTATTTTACTGGGCGCTTATTGTTTTCTTACTGATTGTCTACTATTTTTACCAAAAGATTATTATTTTACTAAACATCTATTATTTTACTAAACATTTATTATTGTTACTGAACGTTTAACTTTTTACTGTACATTTATTATTTTTACTGAACATTTATTATCTTACATAACATGTATTAGTTTTACTTGACGCTTATTATATCTACTGAGCAAATATACTTGATGTTTTAATAAAATACTGTGCATTTAATTTGTTGCCTATAGTAAGTATTAGATTATATGGATATATGTTTAAAATGCGCTTCTAAAGGCGGAGTTCGAATTCTTAGGCATGCGCAAGAGATGCGTAGTGTTCAGAGTGAGACTATGTCGGCGCAGTAATGTTTTCGCCGGTTCCCAGACCCTACTAGCAATATAGAAGTAAAAGTATATGGGCCCACTACACCAGCACAGGATCACTTTGGAAGATTATTATTAGCACGTCGGCATAGGACTATAAATGCTACCAATCTAAGAAGTCAATTATTGAATGCCAGTGGTACAGCATTGAGCACATAAACTGTAAGAAGGAGGTTGCATAAAGATAATTTAAGAGCAAGAAGTGGCAAGCATCCTTTATTGATATGGAACATATGATTTGAAGAGACGATAATTGGATTGGAACAGATTTCTGTTTACAGATTAATCAAAAATTGTTCTATACTCCTCAGATGGTCGTGTCTTAACCTTGAGATACTCAAAGGTCTTAACTCGGAGAGAACCTGGCGAACGGTATATTGAGGCAAGTATGGCACCTACCGTACCTTTCGGTGGCGGATCAGTGACCATTTGGGGAGATTTCACTACACAACAGCGCACCGATTTACTTGTATTGATTAAGGAAAAAAGAGATAGCACAGAGGTACATAGACTTAGTTATAATACCCATAATTATACAATTTGCTCAAAGATTTGACTTTTACTAATGGATGATAATGCTACTTCACACCGTGCCCGTATAGTGAATGAAGCACTTGAACTTAACTTGAACGAAGTCAGTGGCCCTCAAATTCTACTGATCTCAATGCAATTCAGCATGTTTGCGGTATGTTAAAAATTCAAACTAGAGATAGACAAAACCATGTAAAAATGCCCCTCAGCTTGCAAATGCTGTAAGGGAAGAATGTAACAGATTTCCACAAGCATGCATGTACAATCGTATTCGTAGCATGCTAAAACGGTGCCAAGCAGTAGTTACTGCTTGAGGAGGTCCAACTAAATACTAGTGGTAAAATTTAAAGTTGTTGATTCAGAATTCTGTTGTCTTATATGACAGGAAATTGTTAGAATTACTTGATTTTTTCTTGTTGTTGAGTAGTGTATTTACTATCTAATTTAAAAAAACAACTTCTTTAAGTTACAATATCTTCAACAGAAAACAGATATATTTTACAAAGATAATGCTGCGATAAAAGCTGTGTTTAACTAAAGTTACTATTACTTTCCATGGTAACGATATGCTTTTGTTTAAGTCTGTGTTTTACACATTGTGTTTTGCATAAGTGCATCTCTGTTCTTGTTTACTTTAAACACGACAGCGGTACATTACATTTAATACCAGATAAGAATATACATAATCGACTTTTGAGTTTTTTATCTTTATTATTAGTGCACAGGATAACAACTGTCTGTTTTTTGGTCTTTTCTAAAAAACAAGAAAGAAGGAAACGCATTAAATATTCCTATGCTAAGATTTAATGGAAACTTGTTAAAAACATCAGCGGAATCGGCGGAATCGGCGGAAGCATTTGCAGAAAATTTTAGATCGGTATATGCAAACACGCAACCTAATCTAGATTTTCCATTATCGGAAGATCAAGTGGGTTGGTTAGATACATTAAGCATTGATAAAATCTCTTTAGAAGAACTTTATGCAGCTATTAAGAGGCTAAAGCCTAAGAGGTCGGTTGGCGTAGATCAAATACCTTCATTTATAATAAAGGCATGCTCGGATAGTTTAACTTATCCGTTGTTAATAATGTTTAATTTAATAATAAAAACATGCGCCTATCCTGATATATGGAAAACAACTAAAGTGTGTCCTATATTCAAAACAGGTGACAAATCAGATATTAAGAACTACAGGCCAGTTTCTTTGATTTGTTCCTGTTCGAAAGTATTTGAGATTATATTACACACCAGAATTTTTGAACACGTAAAATCAAAGATAACACCATACCAACATGAATTTACGCCCAATAGATCTACCGAAACTAATTTATTACTATTCACTCAAAACGTATCAGAAGCGATAAACGACAATATTCAAACTGACGTGATATACACCGATTTCGCCAAAGCGTTTGACAAAGTATCTCATGCTTTGTTATTAAAAAAATTCCGAACGTTTGGTTTTTCTTTAGAACTCATTCAACTATTCAGGTCTTATCTAAGTAATAGGAATCAATATGTAGTGTTTGGTAACTCTAACTCTAAAAAGTACGTTGTTAATTCTGGTGTACCGCACGGTGCAAATTTAGGCCCCTTGCTATTTTTAATGTTTATAAACGATTTGCCAACATGTATTATCAACTCGGAGTGCTTGATGTTTGCAGACGACCTTAAACTCTGGAAACAAATTAAAACATCAGATGATTGCGAGGAATTAAAGGAGGATTTGAGCAGATTAGTGGAATGGACATATGAAAACGAATTGCCTCTAAACATCAGCAAATGTTTTGTTTTAACTTATACTAGGAGACTCCAGCCATTTACTTTCAACTATGTAATGAACGGTGTAAACCTAAATAGAAAGTATGAGACCGTGGATCTAGGAATATTGTTTGATAATAAAATGAGTTTTCAAAAACATATCTCCACAATGAAAAATAAAGCTAGCAGAATGCTAGGCTTCTTAATGCGCAACTCTAAAGGATTCCGTAACACTACTACCTTAATAAAACTTTATAATTGCTATGTTCGTTCTATCATGGAATATGCTTCTTTAGTGTGGACACCGTCATATGCTTGCTATATTGATGAAATAGAGAGTACCCAAAAACGGTTTTTAAAAATACTAAGCTTTAGATTAACTGGATTTTATCCTTTATTAACATCTTATAGCACATTATTAAGTCAGTATAATATATTGTCTCTAGAAAAAACAAGATTTATTAAATCGGTAACCTTTGTCAAAAAGATCATCGATATGAAAATAGATGGCAATTTACATTTAATTGAAATGTTCAGTTTTGGTGTGCCTAGAGCAGGCAGCAGAAACAATACATTATTTTATCTGCCATTTTCAAGAACTAATAGTCTTATGCATTCGCCATTGCATAAACTAGCCCGACACTCCAAAGCAATATATATATATGAACACATTGATTTATTTTCATCTAATTTAAAATGCTATTACAAAACATGATCAAAAATTATCAGGGATGGCCATTTAAACCAATTGTTTAGAAGTTAGTTTAATGTTTGGAACTGGTTTCGTTCATTGTTTTAAGTTACTTATTTATTACATTAATGTTTAGTTCATACCTTTGTTATTTTAATTCATTGTTATGCTTTCGTTTATAGATTGATTATTTTTAATTTCTTTTTTTTTATTATATCATGTTTTAAGCTAATTTTAGTTAATACTTTTGTTATTTTAGTTCATTGTTATGCTTTCGTTTATAGATTGATTATTTTTAATTACTTCTTTATTATATCATGTTTTAAGTTCCTTTCTTCTCTGTAATTGGGTGTATACCTGTTGAGAGGAAGTAAATAAATAAATAAATTAAAAAAAAACTTTTAGGATATAATTTAACATTTCAGCTGTGAGCAGTACTAAAAGTTTGGCTGAAATATGGTAGGGGTTGTTTGAACATTTCACCGATATATAGTGTGTTTCATTTGAAATGAAGACACCTACCTATACTCTGTCAAACCTGTTAAATTAGGTTGGTAAAATAAAAAAACCCTAGAATCTAAATAATAATTTTTTCATGATATGTTGGTAACAGTACAAATTAAAACAACTCATGTAATTATTCGATTCAAAATAAAATTCCAATTCGTTCAATTGTTTTATTATTAGCACGTTTTGGGTGTATTTCTTTAATTTGAGTTTAGAAGTATAAAAACATACAATGGACGATGTTACGAAGAAATTCACACGAACTGACAATCTCGATACTTAACCTTAAAATTACAATTCTCAATTCCACTAAGACAGCTTTGTCGATAGTAATTATCGAGGAGAAGGCGACTTTGGTTTTGACATTTTTGAATAGTTTCTGTTCTCTTTTATTTTTAATCATAATGATTTGAAATTGTGTGGCTTGTACAGAGGTCCAAGGGAATTTAAACTACCCATTTGTATTATTTCCATCTTTGTATACCCGCATACGATCATGTATTAAAAGTACGAGTCTTCCAAAACTTACCTTACCGATCAAAATAGGCTGAATTTTAGATTCCAAAATATTTTTAACATCCACAAAAATCCCGACATGAATTTTTGTTGCATTTTTTTTAAACATTCAATTCCAATATGGCAAAAAAATAAATAAAACAAAATCAACATTTCAAATTTGTTGCAGTACAAACAAAAATACTCTTTATAGTGTTGTTTCAACACGAAAAAATTTAAAAATGTTGTTTTTTTTTCATTTTAGGTTTTGACCATATTGTCATTATTATTGTTTCTAAAAAATTGTAATGGTAATTCCGGTAAATTCGCATTTTTAGTCGATCATAATAGGCTGGAATACAAAGTTGGAAATAATCCAAATAGGTAGATTAAGTCCTCTTAAGAGTCTGTACAAACCACTAAAATTCCGAATCATTATATTTTAAGAATGTTTAGGTGTATTCGTTTCAAATAAAACACACTGTATGTTTAAGACAAATTGGCATCTGAAGTAAATTTGAGAAATAACATTTGTGTTCTCACATATATCTAATACTTACTAAATTGCTAGCGGCTATGAGTGGGAAACTCACGAAGGAAGTGAGACAGATAACCAACTCTTCAATGTATAATGGTGAGCTGTGTGCAAGCGCGGCGGTGTCGTCCTCCCAATGGGGAAGTGGTCAAGTTTAAAATTCGCTTCTAAAGGCAGAGTTCGAATTCTCACGCTTGCGCACGAGACGCGTTATACTCTAAGTGAAACTATGTCTGCGCCGTAATGTTTTCGGGCGTTCCGAGGCCCTACTAGCAATATACGAGGATAGTTCATCATTTACTGTCCCTAATATAGTAGGCATTGACTGACAAATGAAAAACTGTTTTTATCCGAAGTGTCATTTATTCACGTTAGTGAATGTAAAATTGCGTCTCTCTATCTTTTCATTTATTCGAAATATTAGTTCAGTTCTCTTGTGGTGTTTGTAATTTTATCAAAATGGATAAAATTGAAACAAGAGCTGTTATAGAATACCTCTATAAGAAAGGTTTATCACCGCAAGAAATTCATAAGGACATGACTGAAGTATTGGGTGATTCTGCGCCTTCATACCAGGTAATTAAAAATTGGTCTCGAGATTTCAAACTGGGGAGAGAGTCCTGTGAACACGCGCCAGGTGCAAGACCACCAAAAACTGTGGTTACCAAGGAAAATATTAATTTGGTCCATGATATGGTACTGAATGATAGAAGAATTACCGTCAGATGCATAGCGGAGACATGTGGCATTTCAGTTAGGAGCGTTGAAAAAATTTTGCACGAAGAATTGGGTCTCACAAAAGTCTCTGCACGTTGGGTACCAAAAATGCTAACGGCAGTTCAAAAACGCCTCCGACACGTTACCGCAGAGACCAATTTGGCAATCATTAACAGAGACTCCGATGAATTTTTACAAAGATTCCTTACAGTGGATGAAACTTGGGTTCATCACTTTGACCCAGAGTCGAAACGCCAAAGTATGGCATGGCGGCATAAGGGTTCCCCACCTCCTCGAAAATTTCGTGTTGTTTCTTCGGCAGGCAAAATCTTGGCAACGGTTTTTTGGAATTTTAGGGGAGTTATTTTTGTGGATTATTTACCACGTGGGCACACCGTAACAGGCCAATATTACGCAGATTTAATACCAAAACTTCGAGAAGCAATCAAGGAAAAGAGAAGAGGAAAATCGAGACGAGGTGTTCTGTTTCATCAGGATAACGCCCCGGCCCACAAAAGCTGTATTTCAATGGCAGCCATTCACAACGCTGGCTTTGAAATTTTTGAGCAACCTCCCTATTCGTCAGATTTGGCCCCTAGCGACTATTTTCTTTTTCCAAAATTAAAAGAACATCTTCGGGGAACCCATTTCATGAACGACGAAGAAGTGATGACAGCCGTAAATGAGTGGCTGGCGAAACAAAATACAGAATTTTTTTCCAAAGGCATTCAAGCACTTCAGCACCGATACTTAAAATGTATTAACCTGTCAGGAGACTATGTTGAAAAATAAAATTATTTCGTTCTTCTCAAACGTTTGCTTCTATGCTAGGGACAATAATTGGTGAACCGCCCTCGCATCTGTATTATATATGTGTTCTCATTTGTTTTAGGTTAGGTTAGATTAGATTAATTAGCGCTTCAATTTTTCTTATCTTTATGTTTACACGTAATCAATTGCTTTTCCTGGGTGAACAGAACGACGCAGAAGTTCGTAACACATCATTTTTTATTCATAGCTACATGGAAATACTATAGTAGATAGTTGGTGCAGCTTAAAACTGAACTAGCAACAATTCGATCTACGAAACCAAGGCGGTTATATTGTTCCAGGCCATGATACTAGCTCTGTTGCCAGATTGTGTGCTAGGCCATTCCAAGACACACTAAGTTTCGTTTGTTTGAAATATATTTGACATTTAGGGCCAGTTCTACAAACCAAGGATAAAGTTATCCAGGGAATAAATACCCTAGAAACGATTGTTATAACAAAGGAAACTATGACAATTATACCTCGGATAGCTTACTCTAGGTATATACTTGCATTGTAGAATCGGCCCTAAACACTATTTTGACAAGGCACTTCATATAAGGTCCAAAACTGCTTTTGAAGTCTTACGTACCAAGCTGCAAGTCAACTTACTCTTCATCAGTTGCTCCATGTGTTAGCATGTTCAAGTTTCCATCTAATGGAACGATAGCACAAAAATTGAAAGACATTTTGCATTTAGAGAACTGGCAGATTGGAAAGGCTAGTGTTGTGTGTAAAAAGCACTTTAAAAGAGCAGATATAAAGGGTAATAAGATGAAGAGACTTGTTCTGACTGCAATATCACTAGCTTCCAGGTAAGTTATTTTGAAGAAATTACTGTTTTAGATGAAGTCAAAATTAATAACGATTTACTTGCAATCGAAAATTAGGTACCTACCCAATAGGAATTGTTTTTAAATCGAATATTACGGTGAAGTGACGCACTGCGATGTAAATAGCAGTGATTTGATCGATTTATTTTCAACTGGCATACATCACAATGACAGGAATAGTGCACTGACAGATTGTTCATTTAGTGACAAAAACTAGTAATTTTTTGTTAAAGGTTGGCACAGCCATGTTGCCAGATTGTGGTAGGATATTCCAAAGGTCACTTTATAGGCTCAATGTCATGGCCTGGAACAATATAGATCGCTTTGACGAAACTCAACAACAAAACGAAACACATATCTTTACGGAAACAAGAAGTTCAAAATTTAGAAATAAATAAAAAGCTATAGCTATTTATCTACCTTAAAAAATCATATAACGTTTAATATTTATGTTAAATTATAATTATGAAATTATTAATTCAAATATGGAATTTTTGGATATAAACAACGATACTGTTACGATTTGCGTTATTTAATGAAATAAACTATACGCGGTTGTAGGAATAGACTGTACTTTAGTTAGCTATAAGCCATTTGTATCATAGATATTTCAATCTTACGAATAGATTAGAGTAAATTTATGCAGGGATTACTTCCTAAGCCGAAATATTGGCCGAAGGTATATGGCTATTACGTGGTCAGAAGTGCAACTGTTGCAACTCGATTATAAAAATTACTTGCAGAAGGGAGCAAATTTTTTTAGCAGAATTGTAAAACTTTATGAGCGACAATTTGCGAGGGGTAGAGCTTTGCAAATTTTAGTGTGTGAAAGCTTCAAATTTGCCAAATTCATAGAACTATTATGAACTGTCACGTCCGGATGTACGTGCTAAAAGTCCGAAATTTAGAACTGATCCGATGGGGTTATTTGGAAATTTGTAAACGCCTAACGAGTTTTCTTGGTTAAACTGGACTTAGAATTTGGTTAGTTAATAAGAAGATGTTAATAAGTAAAGTTAAGAAGCAATGATATTAAACTTAAGTGTTCTGTAAACGACAGAAAAATAAATGCAAGTATTTATACTTAAGTGTTCTTATTAATCTGGCAACAGTAGCTTTTGTCTTCGTGTACAAGTGTATTTTAACTAAAAGGATTGCCAGTTACCCCGACTTTAGGCGTATCGCGACAGTGATGGCCAAGCGGTGTGATTATAACTTAGTTAAATAAATCGCACGACAGAAGATTTTTGTTTTGTTTCGAAGTTGGTCCAAGTGAAAGCGTTGAAATATACAAGGGAAAGCACGTGAACAGGACGGAAAAAGCATCTAATAAATTGAGGCGGTACAACGGGAGCGGTCATTTCGGGGAGCGGCGTAGGTAAAATCCAAGAGCGTCGAGGAGTGAATGCAGGAAATTCCGTGGTCCAACAGGAGCTGTCATTCCGGAGAGCGGGGTAGAGGACTGGGGATGGCGTCACGTAAGAGTGGAAACGTTGGAAAACCAGTAAGCGTGGAGGAGGTGACGGCAAGGAATTCGTGGAGGCGGCCAGGCAATAGGAAAGCAGTCATTCGAGGGGGGGCGAGGCATCATTCTGGGAACGACGTCAGGTAAAACTGAAAATGAAGAAAAACCAGTGTAGTGCAGTAAAAGCCAGTAAAAGTGTCGAAGTGAGTGACGGCGGAAATTCCAGGAAACAAGACAGGGAAGCGGCTTCAGGACAGGGAGGCGGCGTCCAGATCTGTAGGAACAAGACGACAGCACAGCGGGGAAAACAGAAATTGCAGTTGTGTGTAAGTAATGCTTGTTGTTTATTTCGGAATTATATGGTCTTATTATGCGATTTAGTAAGGTTGTGTATATATTTTTTTGAAATAATAGGATCAGGTATTGCTCGCAGTTGTTAGTAATAATAAATTTTCGACGGGTTGTGAACTAGTTAAGTTTTTACAGCAGCGATAGGTAGTTTACGGGTTACGCAAAATTCCTGGTTTACAGAAATTAAATTTTATCAATTGTTTAATTTAAAAGATACAATGGTTTCCGAATACAGTATTTTTACGGTGAACGAATTAAAATACGTTGTTAATCTGTTGGAATTACCGGAGAAAAAGAAAAAGGCAGAGATCATAGAAGAATTGATTAATGCTCAACATTCGGTAGAGGATTTTAAAGTAGAATTAGGTGCCTGGGAGGAAAACCCTCGGAAGGACAAGTGGGAAAAATTAGCTAAAAGAGAGAGAAGAGAGAGGTTAAAATTAGCTGGCAGGGAACGAGAATTAGAATTCGCTAAAAGAGAACAAAGAGAAAGATTAAAATTAGCTAAAAGGGAACGAAGAGAAACGTTAGAATTAGCTGAAAGGAAGCGAGAAGAAAGATTGGAGATAGCTAGATTAGATGCTCAAGTGAAAATAGCTCAAGCCCAAACTCAAACGACCAATGGAAATAATGCACATGATGTCAATGCAATTAGAAACAAGTCATTAAATATGACAAAACAATTGCAACCTTTCAAGGATGACGGTGACATGGGATTGTATTTCAAGAGTTTCGAGCGGGTTTGTGTGCAATTGAACTTCTCCAAGGAATCGTGGCCAATTCGATTAACGAGTGTGTTGTCACAAACAGCGAATGAGATCGTGGCGCCATTAACCGAGGAGGACAGCAACGATTACGACAAAGTCAGGGCTAGTCTGCTAAAGAAATATCAGCTAACAGCAGAAGTTTTTAGAACGAAATTTCGGTACGGGAAACGAAAAACTGACCAGAGTTATGCGGAATTTGCATACCAGCTAAAAACGAACTTCCAGGAATGGATCAAGAGCGAAGAAGCGGAAGAAAACTGCTACAAGCAAGCTCAACTGATGCGCTTGGAGAAATTTTATAGTTCGTTGCCGGGAAATAAAATTTTGGGTAGAGGACCGAAACAAGTTCAAGACGATGGAGGAAGCTGCAGAGCATGCAGACACATACGTCACCAAAAGAGGACCAGGTACGGAACGACAATATAATGAAAACTTCAAGACATCGAAAAATAAGTTCGAAACTAAGCCAACCACGCCGAACTTGAAAAATGACTCAGGGAAAAGTCAGGTGTAAACGGAAAGTGTAGTCAAGGGAAACTTAGACAAACGCAGTTTTGACAGACGAAGGCCGAGGGAGTGCTTTGGATGTGGTGCAGTAGGTCACTATAAAGGTTTACGGGAATGTCCCAAAACACAAGTCGTTTTAGCAACGATAGGCTAGGGCAAGAACGAGGAAGGTCTGCTAGAACCTTATACCATAATAGCGAAAGTAAACGGAGTGGAAGCAAAATTACTACGAGATGGCGGAGCCAGCTATGATATCGTGCACACAAATTTAATCAAAGAAGCCTATTATACAGGGAAATATGTATATGTGCAAAGACTCCTGAATGAATAATGTATGGCATTACCAGTTGCTAAGGTAAAATTAAATTTGCCAGAAATTCAGGTGGAAACTGAAGCAGCTGTAGCGAGTCGTTTGCCTCGAGATTATACTTATCTTCTATCGAATAGAACGTGGGAGATTGTGCCGAACGAAAAAGATGTGGTGATTCAACAAGTGCTCGCATTAACGAGAGTACAGGCGAAGGCTATAATGAAAAAGGAAAAGATTCAAGAAAATAAAGAAACGAACGCTGAAGTAAAGAGTTCAGAAGACGGAAAACATTCCGACAAACAGGGAGAAGAAGCGGAAAAGGAGATTTGGTATAAATCACCGAGCCTGGAAAAGGACGAACATTTTTCAATACCTAAATCGGTTATCGACTACTCGGACATAACACAACTTACACCGACAACCTTAAGAATGCTTCTATTGGAAAACCCAAAATTAAAGGATTACTTTGAGATGGCGGAATCAAAGAAGGAGAACAATGGAGCAAAATTCTACATTGCTTATGGAATACTGCACAAGCGAATTACTGACAAATTGGGCCGAAGCTTTGAGCAAGTGATGATGCCAGAAAAATTACAAAGCAAGTTGCTGGATATCGCCCATGATAACATGTGGATGGGACACTTGGGTTGTAACAAAACCATTGACAGGATCAAGCAGAATTATTGGTGGAATCAAATGAGACGAGACGTGAAAAACAGGATCAAGTGCTGTGACGTTTGCATGCGCGTAGGGAAGCCCACTGATAGAAAAAAAGCTCCAATGTGTAGAGTGCCAGTAATCACCGAACCGTATAGGCGAGTAAATGTGGATATTGTAGGACCTTTCGCGAAAACCGAGAAGGGAAACATATATCTACTGACGCTAATTTGTAGTGCCACAAAATTTCCTGATGCGATCCCATTGAAGGTAAGCAGATTCTGAAGCGGTGGTAAAAGGGTTATTGAATATATTTTCACGAGTAGGATTTCCATCTGAAATCCAGATGGATTTGGGCACTGTATTTACCAGCAATCGAATGACCGAATTTCTTGACCGATGTGGTATAAAAATCATACACAGTTCGACATATCATCCGCAATCAAATGCAGTAGAACGATTCCACGGCGTATACAAGCGAATCCTAAGAGCTTTGTGTTACGAAAACGGAAACAAGTGGGATAAATATATCGACCAAGCGCTTTTCGTTTTGAGATGTCCACCGCACGCGGCACACGGATTTAGTCCAGCAGAATTGGTGTATGGACGTCAGATTAGATCGCCATTAAACATGATCAAGGAGTTGTGGGTTGGAAAGCAAACCAACGAACCGGTTACATATTAAAGTTACTCGATAGGCTAAGGCAAATGCAGGTAATCGCGAAAACGACGACTTTGGAAGCGCAAACCGAATCAAAAGGTTATTATGATCTGAAGGCGAAGGCTTCATCTTACGAGGTGGACGAGAAGGTTATGTTGTATCAGCAAGCCAGAACCAACAAATTGCAGATGCAATGGACTGGACTCAAAGAAATTGTGGAGAAAATTTCCGATACGAATTATGTAATTAAAAAAAATTCGAGAAAACTGAAACAAACTCTTGTTCATGTGAAGTTGTTGAAACCCTATTTTGAAAATGCTGAAGTTATTACAATAGTAAACAAACAACCTGGGGAAGAAGGAGCAGAACTCGATCTTCCAGAACTGGAAACAGAAGACACCGAAATCTTAAGAGCTTCGGAAGCGTTGAAACAAGCCAAAGGAGTAGGAAAATTCAGGGAAATCCAAGTGAATAGCTTGGAGGATTTAATCCGAGAATTTCCAGCGTTATTTTCAAATCGACCCGGAAGAACCAACTTAGTGGAACACGATATTGCTCTCAAGGAGGAAAGAATCATCATAACTCGAGCGTATTCACACTCACAGAAGATACGCGAGATTATCGACAAAGAAATCGATAAGATTTTAAAATTGGGAGCAATTAGGCCCAGTAACAGCGAGTATTTATCGCCTATAATGATTTTGGAGGCTGAAGCAAAGGATCCAAGGCTTGTAATCAACTATAGAGCGTTAAATGCTATTACAGTCCCACAGCAACATTCTATTCCTAATATAGAAGCATGTGTGGAAAATGCAGCAAGGCTAGATACCTGAGTCTAATCGATGTAGTAAGAGCCTACTGGCAAATAAGGATCACCGAAAGAGCAAGTAAATATGCTGCTTTTATAAGTCATCGTGGAGTTCTCTAACCAGTGACGTTAGCGTTCGGGCTGCAATCTGCTCTATTTTCGTTCCAGCTGCTAATGGACACAATATTGGAGAGAATGGGCAACTTCGCAGAATCATTTTTGGACGGTGTGGCGGTACATTCGATGACTTGGGAGGAGCATTTAGAGCATCTACGTGTGGTATTCAAGGCAATGCATCAAGCAGGCCTAACAATAAAGGCTAAGAAGTGTGAGTGGGAAAACGCCGAGGTGATATATCTGGGGCATGAAATAGGTCAGGAATTTCGACAACCGTCGGAGATAAAGGTAGCGGCCATACACGAGTTTCGACGTCTCAAAACCAAACGGAATATTCGAGCATTTCTCAGGATCACAGGGTATTACAATCATTACATCCCGAACTATGCAGACATAGCTAGTCCACTTACAGACGCATTACGGAAAAATGCGAAACAAGAGTAGAATGGGATGATCAGAAAGAAGTTGCATTTCAAAGATTGAAGGACGAATTAATGAGCGGTAAGGTGTTGAGAGCTTCAGATTATTCCCGCGAATTTATCGTACAGACCGATTGTTCGAAGCGAGGAATGGGGGTGACTTTATCGCAACGAGATGCTAATCAAGAAGAGCATCCGGTACTGTATCTGAGCAAGAAACTTACGGATAGGGAGCAAGCTTATAGCGCAAGTGAACTCGAATGTGCAGCTTTAGTCTGGGCAGTCGGAAAATTAAAACCTTATTTGTTTTTGAGCCATTTTACAGTAGAAACGGATCACTGTCCTTTGACTTGGTTACGGCAGATGAGCAATAAAAATGGCAGATTACTGCGGTGGTGTTAGAGTATCTATTTTTCTGTCGGCTTTACGTTTGAGATTCTTTCCAGCCTCCTGTACACGGTTATGAAACGCTTCTTTTAGCGATCGATTTTCAGTAACATCCCATAAAATGTTAGCACCTGTCCTTAAAGCTTCTTTTCCAACAACTTTAGCACCAGTTTTAAAAAGAGGTAGGATACTACGAAATATTCCTCCAAGAAAACTCCCGACCCCATCCATGTCCTTTCTGGTAGGGTGAACCTCTGTAAATCGCTCCAATCTCTTGGCCGGCCTGATTGGTGTAGTATTGTTGATAAGGACAATCCATAGCAGTTACTGTAACCTCTTAAAGTGTAGTTTTAAACTCAACGTTCCAAACTCGAATGGCATCACACCCGACGTTTCGGTCCTTATATTTATCTCGATATTCTCAAATTCCCTCTTCATGACATTTATATAATGGGTCGGCGAAAATATGGCGTCTTTGTGACAACCGTAATTATAATTATCAGAGGTCACGTTAACAATACGAAGAAGCGGTGCCAGGACATCTCCTACAAGCTGTGGCTCCACAATAGCGCAGTAAATAAACATTTGGGATGGTAAATCAACCCAGATATTTGCTGGGTGGCTGGGTACAGGTGATTCAACTATATTTATATCAGGTTTATAATCAAGTTGTAATGCCAGACGTTGTGAAAATTCTAACATTTTCAATGAAGACGTTTTAATTTCAAGGGACACTCGTTTTGTTACTCTATTATATTGAAAATTCAGCAACTTTTCTAATAACTTGTGATTGTTAATTTCGGCTGTAATATGTTCGTGTTGTTTTTTATTTAAAAGATGCATTTTCTTACTTGTTTTTTCTGTTGTCGGTCTCCTGCTGTAGTGGCCTGGTTTTTCTCGGCACTTATTAACACTTCGAGGATCCATCTTAGCTGCACTGGTAAAGCTGGTACTGTTGACACTACGACTGAGAGTGAAGCAATTCGATGCGATATAGAGACAGCGGCCACTTTTATACAGACACCCCACTCTCGAGTCAATTCCTGTTGGTGCTTGCGTTTTCCGAGCAGGTTTTGACAGGCGTTTTTACAACAACAAAGGCCAAATTTATGAATAATAATAATAAAATTATATTAGGCCTTTTTCATACTTACTAAGACATTTGAATAATAATGCCCGTTTATTTTAATTCTATCAAAATAATTTTGAATATAGCGGTTTTTCGCCCAATGGCTTATATCTCAATGAAATGTATCGCAAATCACGTACACAAAAATAAAATTTGAAAAGGGTTAAGGGCTTTTACAACTTGCTTTAAAAATGTTATATTTTCATAGAAGTTATAATTGCATAGCTGTAAATTTGAAACATAGGTGCAAAAAATTAAATCAACATTTAGAATTTAATGCATCAGACGGTTTTAAACTGGCCTCTTTTTGAAATTTCTTCGAGGGACAAAATGTAATTGCTTTAGTAAAACAGAATAATTTTAAAAAATATCTATGTTTATAAACAGCGATGTAAATTTGAAATTCATTAATTAAACAGGGCGCCGAAAACCCGCAGGCAAGTGTAGATAGCACACGACCTGTTGGGACAAATTATAAAAATAAAGTAATTAATTCTGGCAAAACCACTCATAAAATCAGTTTTTTAAAATTTGTCTCAGCCTTTTAATACCCCACACGATGTACCTAATTCCATTGTTATAATTTAAAATTTTTAAGAAATATATAGTTTAAAATATGGAAGCGTAAGCAGTGGAGTGGTACACTGCTCAAAACTTAAAAACAAAGGCGCCTCGATGGCCTAGCGATGAACACGGATGTAAGCCAGATATAAATCACGAACGTAGGGGGTTTAAATCCCTTTAAATCTGAAAAATTTCAAATTCAAATATTCGCGCGAAAATTGAAATTAAAATGGCCGCCGCGTAATTTAATCAGAAGCTAATGCGTAATTTAATCAGTAGCACATATCAAAATTAATTAGATTAAACCGCGAATATATTGGGTCATTTAATTAGATCGATTTAATTAAGTCAGTTAAAATTAAACCGCGAAATCCGCGAATAAAACCGCGAATTAAACCGCGAATCTGCGAATCAAATAAAAAGTGGAGGCGATAGCGGTCCTCTTTCTACTCAAGCACATGAAGCGTCGACTGAACACGGTCTGGTACAACTCGCCGCGGCCAAGTCGCCGCGGTCCGACTCACCGCGGCCCGACTCGCCGCCAAATATTTAAATTCTATACACTCATACTTAAATAATTTAAAATGTAATTTTTAAAAATTCGTTGGGTGCAAGAGAAATTTGGATTTACTAAGAATATTTCCAAAGGCTTTAATATGCACTTATGTAAGTGACAGTAATCCGCTTTATTACCTGCTTTAAATTCATAGAAATTGTTATTGTTCATTAGTTCGACATCTTAGGGCTGTACCTGTCGGACCAAAAATATTTACAGAAGCTTTAAAATGTATGCAATTAACAGTAATCTGCTGTTCCTTGCATTAAAATCATAGAAATTGTTATTGTCCGTCAGTTCCGCCCCTACTTACAGAAAGCAAGAATAAATCTTTGCTTCAGTTGCTCTTGGTTTTTGGAACAGTTAAATTCGCTTAGAAATGGAAGGTCAAATATTGTCTCAGCGCGGAAAAATTTTACTTTGACAGTTTTATTTATGTGTTCGATAAAACTTCTAGTGACGGTAGTGTGAAATTTTGGCGGTGTGAGCAAAGAGGTGGTTGTAAAGCTAGGATCCACACTATTGGCGAGCAGGTTGTGTAGACGATCAACGAGCATTCACATGGTAGTTCAGCTGCGAAAGTGGAGGCGGATAAGGTGATTACAAAAATTAAAAGACGTGCGGAAGAAACTGTAGAAGCTACAGTTCAAGTTGTAAACGAGTGTACCGTTGGATTATCTCAAGCCGCCCAAGGAGCCCTTCCAACTTATGGAGCACTTTGTAAGACAGTCAGAAGAAAAAGAAACGAAGTAAATGCGGCGCCGCCAAATCCCTTCAATCTCGAAACGCTTGTTATTCCAGAAATATACAGATATTATGAAGCTCAGCCAGGCATACGTGAAAACTTTGTATTGGCCGACAGTTGACACGACGATCCAGATAGAATTATAATTTTTGGAAAAAGGCAAAGTTTAGAAATTCTTCAAAATTCGAAGCAGTGGTACGGTGATGGCACCTTTAAACCAACACCACTATTTGCACAGATTTATACAATATTAGCCCAAGCATATGGTAGAGTTCATTCGATATTTTACGCTCTATTACCAAATAAGCAGCGAAATACCTACACCAGAATCATTGGCGTAACTAGGTTCTTTGGCTGGGGAGGGCCAGGCCCCCCAACAAACCATCGTCTATACTTATGAAAACATGAATTTACGTACATACATAACTTTTTCGCATAAATGTATTTGCTTGTTCTTTGATGCCGTTATACGAGGGCAGTCCCGTAAATTTCTGCAGCCTAATAAAACAAAGTTTAGTGAGCAACATTTGTTTTTATTATTTTCTCATAATATTCCCCCTTAAACTCAACATTTACGCATTCGGTAAAACCAATTTTCAAAACATAAATTCCACATTTTTTGAGTCACTTGAGAAACAAAGTTTTTGATGCTTTCCACAGCATCTTCGGGAGTTCCAAATCGCACACCACGCATTTTATCGTTTAATGGAGGAACTAGAAAGTAATCGGAAGGTGCTATGTCGGAACTGAATGGGTGATAACTTAGCAATTTTAACTCGAAAGTTTCTAAAAATTATTTTATTTGATGTGCTGTATGACTAGAAGCATTTTCATGGTGCAGAACGATCTCACCCCTTGGGCGCCATAAGCCGAGCTTTTTGAATAACGTCTGGTAGGCATTTAGTTGTGTACCATTCTGCAGTAACGCTACGTTTATTTTTAAGCACGACAGTTGTGATAGGCCCTGATTTTGAAAAGAAACAAGCAATTATTATCAAGATCGCTTCACTTTAACTGGATTAGGATGTGTTGGAAACATCTTGACTGCAGCTTAGATTCGGGTTCAAATGCATATATCCAGCTTTCGTCACCAGTTATGATGTAAACTGCTTTAGATTTACCTTTATCATATTTCTTATACTGTTCCACATGCTGTTGTTGTGTTTCTGTGTGTCTGTTAAACTGTGTGGTATCCACCCAAAACAGACTTTTCTTACACCCAAATGAGTATGTAAAATCTTGTGTATTGCAGTCATGCCAATGTCCAAGATGCTTTAATAATTCTATAAGTGACTCAATTGTTCTACTGAAGCATTCTTCGCACAGCGTCGACGTTCGTATCAGTAACTGCTGAAATTTGTCCTTCTCAAAAATCGTCGCTAACTGAAACTTCTTCAAATTTAAATTCATTAAACCAGCAATATACGCTTGGCCACCAAAAGCAGCACGAAGTCATCTTTCTTTCAGAGATAAGGAACTTTTATAGTCATAGTAAATCATGGCTCTAAAATTGTCTCCTGTTATGTTCATTTTTGATGCGCAACACTTATTTCAAAACTAACTGTATAGTAACTAAATTTGAACTGTTAAATTAGAAAACAACAAACATTTGTTTATGGCAAGTTACATTTCCATGGTGCACTTGATCTATTGGCGGAAATTATGGATGCTACCTACTCTCGTAATACTACATGTCTAAAGAGCATATCAATAAATTATTTCTCGGTTCATAAACAACATAAAAATGTATAGATTACCTCTTGCAACCCAATGAGGTTGACGGTAAAAAATATTATTTCAGGAGAAACATCACTTAGTTTCCATTTGCACGTTTTTGAGCCACAATTTTTATTTTTTTCTCCGTATCCTCGAAACAAATACTTTCTTGAAAACATCAATAACCTCTTAATTGTTATTGTGATATGTTTTTATTCTATCTTGGGCTAGCAACTGTGGAAATTCAAGCACAAAATGTTCTTTGCGGTACATAAAACACTATTAAACATAAAATTCTGGATCGTACTCTTTAAAGCTATAAACTCAACTCTTTAGGCAAGGCAAACATCTAAATTGCAAGTCACCTTAAGTCTGAACTGGACGAGCCTATAATAGGCAGCTAGCTGTACGTGCCCAGGGCACTTACCCGCATATGAAATAATTGCAATTGTATTTTTCTGTGTACATAAATTGATCCTTTATTTGTAGAAAACTTGAGAGAAACTAACAAAAATGGTGTAAATTTAACTAAAAAAAAATATTCAGACGAAAGCAGTGTCTTCATAGTAATTATTAGCTAACTAATAACGTTTCCTTTTGCATATTATTATTCATTAGAGTCATCCGTCCAACATATGGTATTTATACTATAAAGTTTTTAAGCCAAAAAAAAAAAAGGTAATAAAACCAGAAAATGTAAGAATGTGTGAGGGTCGATAACCAACACCTTAGTTTAAATGGGTTAATGAAAAAAGCAGATTTTTAAATTTATTTAACTTCTATTTTTCTGGGGTGGGCCAGACACCACTCTGGGGAGGGCCTGGCTCCCCTGGCCCCCCCGCTAGTTACGCCAATGACCAGAATGTTTGAAATGATCAAATTAATTCAACCAGGTCTTAACCCGAATTCCATATCCTGCGATTTCGAAGCGGCAGCTTTCAATGCGATGAAGGATTGTTTTTAAAGAGTCGAAATATATGGCTGTTTTTTCATCTCATCCATAATATGCAGAAACATCTTTCTCAGTTAGGATTGATGGGAAGATATAAAAATGACGCAGATTTCGCTCTCAAAGCAAAAATGATCACTACATTACCGTTTGTACCTATAGAGGATCTGGAGGAATCCATCGATGCTTTGGCACAAGAAATACCTCCAGAACTTCAACCGCTTCTCGAATGGTTTGAAGACTACTACGTCGGTCGAATGAATAGGCGTGGGAACGGCAGACGCCCATCAATATATCCTCCCGAAATGTGGACATTATACAGGGTGTTAGTAAATAAGTGGGACAAAAGTAAGGGGGTGATTCTGCATGGAAAAATAATTATATTTTGTTATATAAATGTATATTCGCAAATGCTTCGTTTCCGAGCCACAGTTAGTTAAAGTTTTTCTTAAAAATTGATAATTTTTTTATTGCTCTAAAACCGGTCAAGATATGCAAATGAAGTTTAGTGGGTTTTAAGAGGTACTTATAGCGCATTTTTTGATATGCAATTAAGAATTTTATATTCATCATTGGCGCGCATACGGGTAATGATCCCGATATTTTTATAGAAAAAAATGGTACGCCACTGAGATATTTCAAAATAAAAATTATTTTTGAATTTCTCGTTCAATTTGTGACAAAAAAGCTTTCTTGTCATTTTTTTGTAGGTAGCGCCATTTTTATGCAAAAAATAAGACATCGGGATCATTACCCGTATGCGCGCCAATGATGAATATAAAATTCTTAATTGCATATCAAAGAATGCGCTATAAGTACCTCTTAAAACCCACTAAACTTCATTTGCATATCTTGACCGGTTTCAGAGCAATAAAAAAATTATCAATTTTTAAGAAAAACTTTAACTAACTGTGGCTCGGAAACGAAGCATTTGCGAATATACATTTATATAACAAA
Source organism: Agriotes lineatus (assembly GCA_940337035.1). Taxonomy (NCBI): domain Eukaryota; kingdom Metazoa; phylum Arthropoda; class Insecta; order Coleoptera; family Elateridae; genus Agriotes; species Agriotes lineatus. The sequence continues at coordinate 7,890,911 of OW679202.1, forward strand.
ATATCATTATTTTTCCATGCAGAATCACCCCCTTAATTTTGTCGCACTTATTTACTAACACCCTGTCGTTTTATTAGTAGCTTCAGCGTACTTATGCGAACGTTTTGTCCGTCCGTCCGTCCGTCCGTCCGTCCGTCTGTCTGGATCGCCTGTAACTTTCGAACGGCTACAGATATCGAAATTTTGAAAGGGGGCAAAGTTGTTGCTAAGGTCCCGAGCACCTTCATGCGCTATTTGGTTTTGGCGAAAGGTGGCGATTTTCCACTTTGCAAAATTTCCAAGCATTGTAGCACAGTGGCGGCTTGTCCACTTGGCGCCATCTACAGAACTTCGGTGGTCACGTTTTGAACTACACATTCTGGGTGCACTATAATACTTAATGTTTTCGCAGTGCTGAAGCTACTCTTTAGACCTGTAGTTGAGCAGTTTATTTCATTGGGCAAACGGCAATCTTTCGCGACGAGTCGGCCGCGACGAGTCGGACCGCGGCGAGTCGGGTCGGCGGCAACTCGGCCGCGGCGACTCGGCCGCGGCGAGATGTCCCTTCCCGGACTGAACATAACTACTAATGAGCTATTGAAATCAAGCAGGCTGCGTCCTTCTGTTTTGATTCTTATTTTCTTCTATCCTGCTACTACTTATTGCAGATTAATATCGAACAGTATATACAACGTTTTCTTGAGTTAACCGTGTCGCATCTGGAGATACATTGTAACATAAATTTTAAGAAAGCAGATTATCCTTCTTTATGCAATGCACTATTAAGCGTTAATTGGTATAATTTGGAAAATATTTCGGACATCAATTTAGATGTAGATGAATTCTATTGTAAATTGTATACAATCATTAATCAGCATGTTCCTAAAATTAAGAAATGCAAAATAATTTATCCAAAGTGGTATACGAAAGACATAATTAATAACATTAAAGCTAAAAACAAACACTTTTGTAATTACAAAAAAACAAATATGTACAGTCACTTGAGTGAATTTAAGACTTCGTGCAATAATTAAGCAACAAATATATATAGCTTATAGTAATTATCTTGAAAACATTCAGTCTTCTATTGAAACTGATTCCAGAAACTTTTGGTCATTCGTTCACTCAAAAAGACAACAATCACGTATACCGAGTAAAATGACATACGATGGCAAATCTTATGAAAGCCCCAAAGGTATTGTGGAAGCATTTAAAATTTTTTTAGTTCGGTATACGCTATTAATAATTCTTGATTTATACCTGGGTATTTTCATTCCTTTCTAGTGTATTTTGTTTTATGTAGATATGCTTGTATTGACATAATCTTTCTGTTTATTTTCTTCTTATTTGTATATTTTGCACAGGATAACTACTATATTGTTTTTGTGGGCCCACGTGCAAGTTTCCCTGGAAACTTAAGTGGGAGTATTCGGATTTATTTATTTTTTATTTGTTAATTTACTATTCTTATGTGCATACATTAATTTTTAAATAAATAAATAAATAAACGATAATATTAGTACAATGGTACATGAAGCGAACAACAATTATGAAAACGTAAGCATTACAAATATCACAGTAGAGGAAATAGAAGATGCAATAAAGACATTGGGAAGCAAAATGGCAGCTGGGCCAGATGTAATACCATCCTTTTTAGTTAAAGATTGTGGTTATATATTTTCACTTCCATTATACATATTGTTCAATCTCTCACTGAAAACAGTAACTTTTCCGAATCGTTGGAAAATGGCTAAAGCATGTCCAGTTTTTAAAGCAGGAGATCCTTCTGTGGTATCTAACTATCAGCAAATTTCTATTTTGAGTAACTTTGCAAAAGTTTTTGAAATAGTCTTGTACAATCGCATATCTGTGTCTACTAAATCATTTATATCGCAATATCAACATGGATTTATGGTAAATAGGTCAACTGTAACAAACCTGGTAGTTTTTACTCAGCACGTTGCCAAGACTTTAGATGACCATGGTCAAGTTGATGTCTTATATACAGACATGTCAAAGGTGTTTGACAGTGTTGATCATAATCTGCTCTTAGTTAAATTAGCGAATTTTGGATTTAACACACGATTGTTATTGTTTTTCAAATCATATTTGACGTCTAGATGCCAATTTGTTTTTTATAATGGTTTTGAGTCATCAACATATGAGTCATTATCGGGAGTGCCGCAAGGCAGTAATCTTGGACCCCTAATATTTTTGTTTTTTATTAATGACTTATGCCAGGTAATAAATTGTGACAAACTAATATATGCAGATGACTTAAAAATCTTTAAAAGCATACGTACCAGAGAGGATTGTGAGTTGCTTCAAAATGAATTAAATAAGGTTCATCAATGGTGTTCGAGTAATAAGTTAAACCTAAATATCGGTAAATGTAAGGTTGTTTCGTACACAAGAAAAAAAGATAGTTGTATTTATGATTACTCTATAGATGGTAAAATATTAGAACGAAAGACTACAATTAAAGATTTGGGAAAATATTTTGATGCTGAATTAAACTTTATCGAACACATATCGATCAAAATTAAAGAAGCAATTAGGATGTTAGGGTTTATACTAAGAAACTGTAAATCATTTACAAATACGAATGCAATAAAGTTATTGTATTACTCATACGTTAGGTCAAAGCTAGAATATGGGGCTATTATCTGGAGTCCTTACTACCAAATACATATAAACAATCTAGAGCAGTTTCAGAGAAAATTCTTAACATTTTTACATTTCAAGTTAACAGGTCATTATCCTGAAAGGGGTATTGATAATTATCGTCTATTGCAACCCGTTGGTTTTGATAGTCTGGAATTTCTACGAATTTGTATTTTTTAGTATTTCTTTATAAATTAATACATAATAAAATTGATGTTCCTGAAATTCTATCACAACTTAATTTCCATATACCTAGAGTGCAATCAAGTTATACTTATACATTTTACTGCGCAAAAGCTAACACAAATGTATTGCTTAAATCACCGCTGTATCTAATGTGTAATTACTCTAATAAAATTAGCGAAGTTTGCGATCTATATACATGTTCTCAATCGGATATTATAAAATGGGCTAGATTTAGTTTTTAGTTTTTAATCTTAATTTAATTTTAATTTTAATTTTATTTTTTTTTAGTTATTACGTCACTTATTCTGTCAAGATCTAAAGTAGATATTATATATTGTTACATTAGACTACAGCTGTAAGTACACTATTTAAATTAAATTTATGCAATTTTTCCTGTAATTGGGGTGCACCTGTTGGGCAAATACAGGTATTATTATTATTATTATTATTATTATTATAAAAAGAAGTCGAAAACTCCTGTAAGGTTCTTGTTTCAGATCCGTAGTTTTTAAAATACAGCGTGTTTAAGTTTTCAAGTCTCATTTGAATTTTGCTTATAACAATAAAACGTTGGAATCAATTTGGACGATATTTGGCATGACGCCTCAAACTGGTGTAAGTTACCTTTTGAAAGGATATTGGTAGACTACAATGGATAAATCACCGTTGTCACGACATAGATCAGACAGTAACTATTTAATGGCAAGGCCGATAAGTTAAAAAAATTAGCAAGATACATTCACTTCTAATTTTTGTTGTGATTTTATCATTTTTTATATCTCTTATGATTTAAATGAAAAGGACTGAGCGAATGTGTCATCTTTTTTAGAAACAGTTGCCTACAGACAAATGGCAAAAAGCCAATTTTTATTGCGGAGGCAATTCTTTATCAGTTATTAAATTTTTGATTTAAGAATAATACAGAAACGAGTTAATTTCAGTTTTTTTTTGTATAAAATTAAACTTTGTATTCAAGATAATAGTGGTAAAATTGAATATTAACTGTCAATTCATTATTGTAACTAATAATAATTCTTATTAAGTTGTCTCTTTGTCACTCAAATTAAAATTTCTGGCTAAATCATAAGAGATATCAAAAATCACAAAGATGGAAAAATATACTTGGTAGAAAAAATATAAAAGTTATCGGCTTTGCCATTAAATAGTCTGATCTGGTTCGTAACACCCTTGTTTCATCCACTACTAGTCCACGAATAATAACCATTATCATCTCAAAAGATGTTTGATACAGAATATCGCGTTCTATTGGGACTTAAAATTTAAACACCTTGTATTTAGAAATCTAAGGAGCAGAGACAAAAACCTTACAGAAGTTTTCGACTCCGGTTTTGTTATATTGTACAGTTAATAAAATCGGATGCAGCTAAATAGATCTAGCCAGAATATTTATACAGTTTGTATCGTTTAAAACGTTTCCATATTCCTGAATTATAGTTATCTGTAATTTTAATACTATGTTATGCAAATTAGAAATACAAACGATATGGTTAGAATATCAATAATTACATTTACAAACAGGGAATGCATACCAACAAAAATTATATTAATATCTTGCAATATCACTACGGTTTTGCGATTACAGCTTGCAATCTATCTCCCATGGAAAATAGCAAATTTCTGATATATGCAGGAAATAAGTTGTATTGTTTCTTATATTACACTGACTGACAACCGCTTTTATTGAAACGCCTCTCATTAGCCTATCGGCAATTCTTCATTTTTCGAAAAAAATCAAATAACAGGGCATGTTTTCAAATAACCAATTTTCGACGTTCGATGACCGCGAAAAATGTGACCCCTAATTTAAATCCATAGGTTACTAAGGAATTATTCTAAAAGTTGCGTTTACATTGGAAAAAATAGGTGTACCCAATTTGTTTGGAGACAACCATATCCCCACAACCAAAACGGTCGACTTAAGCCTTAAGCTTGAGGAACACCCTGCAGAGCGTGCGCCTTTGTCAATAGCCAAACAAATCTAAAGATTTAATTTAATTGAAATAACAAACTGTCTAGAAGAGAGCAATTAATTTAATAAATAAAAAATAAAAAATGAGACACAGTTGTGTAGATCTTTATATTCTAGAATTTCAATCGTTAATAAAAATATCTGTTCAATAATAATCATTGATTGCAGTAGTTGAATTGTAAAAATTGTAAACTATTTACGTCTTGCATAAAAGCGTCTTTGGCTATTGTGCTTCTCCACAATCAAATCCATTTTGCATGCTCATCTTCTACGAATAATAAATTTTAGTTATCTACGACCAGTAAATAATTTATGTAAATAGTATTATCAGACAATAAATTAAAAGGAACGACTTCCTATATAGTTTATTACTCAGAAAATCAAGTGGCCTGTGAGAATTTAAATGCCATTACCTGAATATCTTTTAAAATTTCAAAAGTTAATCGACCAAGAAATGGTTCATTTCTCAACTCTTCTTGATCTAGTCACGTATCTATTTTCGTTTTCAAGATGTTTTACGTCAGTATCAGTGAGGATCAACGGTAACATGATTTAGAATGTATTTTTTCAAAAAAACGTTTTAAAACATCCCAGCATTTTTTGTACGTGACAAAGATCACCTAGGCGGCTTTACAAGTTATTGATATAAAAATTGTAACAAAAATTGATGAATAAAAAGTACGGAAGTTGCTTTTAGACCCAGCGCCGGATTAAGGAAAGTTGCTGCTACAAGCAGGGCAATTTTTTGCCACTCCAATTTTTGCCCACAAATTTTGTGCCTCTTACTGTATGAATTAAAGCAAATTTTTTAATATCTACTTTTTGTATTAAAACAGAAAAATCTTGGAAGTTATACACCATTATGAAAAACAAACTTAGGGTAGCTATTTTCAAACCAAAACATAAAAAAACAAATTATATTATAAACAACTTTAAAATAGATAATAAATAAAATGAAAAACATTCTTAAAATATAGGTATAAGTTAAGTACGTCGAACATTTCAGGGTGGTAATTCTTAGCCAGTTTTATGAAAAAAGTTTATATAGAACATAAAAAAGTGACCAAAAATTCTTCGGCTTCGAAAGATAATCAGTGCTATAAATTTAACATGAAAAATAGTGACAACCTGTAGAAAAATAAAAGCGATTTTATTTTAAGGTAAGTTATTTAAATTCTAAACAGAAAGTGTCGCTTCATTTTTTTGTGTATCTCAGAGTTTCTTGATAAATTTGATTTTTCAAATTCCACTACATTGCTTGACAGCAAGAAAAAACAAAGGGGCACTTTCTGTTTAGAATTAAATGACTTACCTTAAAATGAGATTGCTTTTAATTTTCCACAGGATGTCACTATTTCTCTTGTTAAGTTTGTAGCACTGATTACCCGTATTTCCGCCAGTGGGTTAATTGAGGAGCTTCACAAATAATATTTTCTTCTCCATGCGTATTGTGTACCAAATGTGGTTTAAATAGCTGCACCAATTAGAAAATTATTAAAAAAACAGATGAACAGACAGGGAAAACGTTAACACCTCATACCTATATCGAAAATGAATAATGTTTGGACTTTTTTCCTAGAATTGGCTCAGAATTACCAACCCAAAGTAGTTTGACATATTTTTAAGTTACACCCTGCATACAGGCGTCATTTTACAGGGATCGGCGATTAGTCCATTTTCGGCGTTATGTCCACCGACAGAATTTGGCGTTTTGGGTATTTTCGGCGTTTTGTCCACGGTAACTGATTCGGAAATTTGTCCATTTTCGACGATATGTCCACCAACAGCATTCGACGTTTTGGGCATTTTCGGCGTTTTGTCCACGCTAACGAATTTGGCGTTTTGGGCACGATTCGGCGTTTTGGGGATTAAAATAAGATTTGGCGTTTTGTCCATTCGGCGATATGTCCAGGTTTCCAATAAATTTTAACAATAAATGTAACAAAAACAACAACACAATAAAAAACTCTTCAAATAGCAGCTTTTATGAGTGTTTTTTCTGTAGAATCCTGAACAATGTCCTCGAAGCAATGGCGGTGCAAAAGCACTTTGTGCCCGTAAGCAAATATAAAAAATGGGCTCTCTTGTGATAGGATTAATACTTAATGAATTGTATATTTACAACTACAGTATACAAAGTAAATGTTTCACAAAAAATTAAATAGCATCCTCTTATAACTGATTTCTGCTTTAACGAAAACAGACAGAAATACAGTAGTAAATGCCTACATTTAACACATTTTATAACTAACATAACAAAATGTCAATTAAAAATATAAAATTAAATAAAAACCTCAAGTTGGTATAGGCACAAATAGAAAGAAAAGTGATGGATAAATATTTACATAGGTAACACTAGTAAAATAATATTCAGGTAAAATCTTAGGAACCCACGTCAAAAACAGGTCACAAATACTTAGTATCTTAGTATCATTAATATCTGAGTTCTTGTATTGTTTTCTAAATGTTAACATAAACAGCACAATGATTGCGAGAATTAGTAGGCTAATCAGGATGCTAATAGTTGGGGTGGTGTTCTCACGATAGTCGATCTGCTTGATTAGTGTTAGTTGTTTTGCGATTTGACTAATTTAGTAAATTTTTTTTATGCCCAGTTTTGTAAAATTTGATTTGCAGGAATTAGCAACACTTCTTCTTGGGTGACTTGCTTGGTGATGGACTTTTCTATTAATATTTCTATTTAGAGTTTATAAGAGTTACTTGCGTTCCCAAAAAATGATAGTACGTGAGGAGATTTCTGAATTTCGGAATTTTTGTTGTACTGTATAGTTTTTGTAAGTGCACGTAATTGAGCATCTCTTGGAATTCATAACTTGATATTATTGAATTATGCAGGGTATTTAATTTCGAGAGTACTATAGCATTTTTTATATGGTCTATAAAACTTATTGAAATTTGACAGTATGAGGTCGTTAATAGTATTCTAAACTGTTGCCTGGAAAGTTTTTGTCATTTTCAAGTTTTTCTTGTTTTTTATTTAATATTATTGTTTTATTATAATTAGCAATGTAAATGTATTTCATGTGTTAAATCGTTCTGATTTTGTTCTAGTACAGTAATAGTATGGTCGTAACGTTTTTCATCATCTGCATCAAGATTGCCAAAAAAAGCCAATGATTAATTTTGCCTATGCCATTAATTGCGCCTCTTTTATTTCAAATATAAGGGTGCAGATTTGTGTAACATGTCTTCGACTAAGCCGTGATAGGATATAGGGTTTGCTTGTACTATCTCTAACTACGAAAAATTGTTTCTTTCAGTTATTTAACCGATTAATAATTACATTTAAATCTAAGTAATGCAAACATGTATGCTTACTATAAACTAATCTAGCATTTCCTAACTGTATAGGAAGTATAGGGATTTCAATTATTTTAATTTTAATATCCTCGTCTAGACTACGTACTCTTAATATTTGAAGGACCAGAAATAAGGTTAGTAGTCTCATTTCGCTTAGGTTCCTCTAACGAGGAATTGATTATAGGTTTTCTAGCAATATTTTTATGGTATGTTCCTATGTCCATGATTAACTTAATGTTAGTTTCTTCTAGTATTTTAGCCTTTTTAAATGTTGGTAATTTTTTATCGCGAAATGTTGTTTTCAAATATGCAACTATTTGATTTACGAAATTTGGAAGGAAATTTTGAATTGAATTATTGTAACCTAATATAGCTCGTCTTGCAGGGTAGCAAAGAAAAACCACAGGGAAAAACAATTAAAAGAGCTTGAAGATAAATACAAAAACAAGGAAATAAGAGACTTTTACCAAGAAGTTAAAAAAACGAAGAAAGGATACCAACCCACAACAACATATTGCAGAAATAAAGAAGGAAACTTGATTGGAGATGACAAAAGAAACATCGAAAGATAGAAAGAGCATCTTCAAGAACTGCTAAATGTAAGAGAAACACAAGAAGACGAAGAAGGAGAGACCGTACATGAAGCAAATTAGGAAGAAATAGAACCACCTACAGAAGAAGCCATTAAAAACACCATCGAATACATAAAATCGAATAAAAGTCCAAGAGAAAATGAATTATGAGGATAGTTGATTTAATATGGTAGAGAATAAGTAGAAAAAAGAATATATTGTTATGATACATGATATGGACAGAGATTATAATAAAGGAATGTTGAAAATTGAACGAGTAAATTTGAACAGTTACAGAAATTGAGTCTAAATAGATAAAATAAAAAATTTAATATTAATTGATGAAGATCAACTTTGATTGCATTATTCATTGGGATTCATAAAATACTGGTAGGCTGATTTGAATGCATTGAAATAAATAATTAACGAAATAAAAAAATTCAAACTAAGGTTACATCGACAATTGTGTTTGTTAAGAAAATTATGTATTGTTAGTATTATTTTAAATTAATTAAATAGTGTGCATAAATAATCGTTACTAGTATATAAAAAAAGTTGTTTATAAAACAGTTACCAAATAAGTACTCATAAAGACAGTTGTAAGAAAATTTATGGAAAATTAAATATTAAAAATTAATGGGAATAACTGCAATAATTATTTATTTAATATGGTATTATGAATAGTAAGATTAAAGGAAAAGAAAAACAGTTATTGAAATATTGGTAAACAAAAATAATCATCATTGATTGAAAGTGGATTTATTGCATTGAACTACAAGTGATGGGAAGGAATTTCATATTGATTATTTGAAGAATTAGATCGATACTTGGAACATTAAGTTTGAGCTGTCAGCGTACCTGAAAATAATTGGACAAAGTTAATAGTTGAAAATAACAGAAGGAGAGAAACTTACCTGGACAAATAGATCGTGTATAGCAGGATTGTGGACTGCAGCAGTAACTAGGACGAGGTTTTGGAGGCAGTTGAGTTGGTTGGATGTGAGCGAGCGAGCAGGATAGTGACGGAAATTGGATTGATGGTACAGGCATACAACAGGAACCAGTGGTTGTGGTGAATGGATCAGAGGAAGCGGTAGCTGCTGAAAAAAAGTGTTCTTTTCAGTAACTTACAGGGCTAAAGGTAGGAGCTGGTTGTGACGTCTGACATTGGCAGCTGCAGGAGGTTGGAGCTTGCATCAGTTCATAGGACCAAGGAAGGATTAGCTGTTGGAGGTTTTGAAGGTGTTACCTGTTCGAGAAGGCTGTTGGTGGTGAGTGTTGTGCGTAGTGAGGACGTAAGTAACAGAAACAGGTTTGTTAAAATAAGTTTATATTGAAGTTTTGAATACTGTCAAACGTTGAAAGTAATTAACGGAAACTGAAGCAAAATTATCTAGAAAAGTCAACAAATTTTAAACGTCAAATGTAAAAGCATAGTTGTCAGTACACCTTAGTGTTAAGAGTTTGAAAAGTAAATTTTGACATTCAAATATAAAGCTAATTTGAGGTTATAATATTTCATTGCAATATTAGATAGCATGCTAGATTCGATGAACCCAGCCCAATGAGATAAGAGGTCTTGATTATATTAAATATTATTAAAAATATAACAGAATTATTTTGAAGGCATAGTTTCCTTAAATAGGGGCTATAGCAATATACATTAATTCAAGAGATATGGCAAGAAGAAACCATGCCAAGACAGTGGTCCAAAGTAATAAAACCAATATATAATAAAGGGGGTAAGGCAGAATGCAAGCACAATAGAGGCATAGCACTGTTAAACACAACATACAAACTACTTGCAAAAGCAATAAAAGAAAAATTAAATAAGTATGCCAAAAATATATTAGGAGAGTACCAATGCGGTTTCAAGCCACATAGATCAGTCATGGACCAAGTATCCACTTTAAAGCAAGCACATATTAACTGCTATGAACACACAAAATATTATATGTTTTATTTATAGACTTCAATCAGACTTATGACTCAGTGAATAGAAAACAGCTATAATGCATTGATAGAGCTAAGTGTACCAAAGAAACTAATAAATTCAATAAAAATGGCTCATCGAAATACAGAGAACAAGGTGAGAATACACGGAAATACCTCAGATGGTTTCCACGTCGAAAAGGGTTTAAGACAAAGTGACTCTATATTTGCCATTGTTTCTAATCTAGCCCTCGATATGATAGTAAGGAGGAACAACATCAACAGAGAGGGCACCATTTTTACCAAAAGTCATCAGTGTCTCGCATATGCCGACGACATAACTCTACTTGCAAGGTCCAAAAAAGAATAGGAGAAAATAGTAAAAAGTCTGGAAAGGTAAGCAAGCAAATGGGTCTAACAATCAACGAAGAGAAAAGTAAATACATGGAAATGGGAAAAAACCGAAAAAACAGCTAACACAGAAGTTGAACTAAACATAAGAATTAAAGTGGATGGAAACCTTAAACTAAAGTGTGAAAAGGTGGAAAGTTTTGTATTCCTTGGGACACTTATAATAAACAGCACTGTCGGAGGTGAGGATATAAAAGAAAGAATAATAAAAGGTGACAGATGCGCTGGTGCCCTAAATAAAGTGTTAATTTCAAAAGATGTGTCAAAATGTGCTAAAATCAGAATATATAAAACCGTAATACGAGCAGCAGTTTTATACGGCAGTGAAATGTGGGTTTTAAACAAAGCTGACCAAAACAGAATTTAGGCTTGGGAAAGGAAATTACTAAGAAGATTATATGGAGGAAAAGGACTACAAAGGAATGGAAACGAAGAACAAACGAGGTGGCACTACAGTTATATGTAGAACCAATCATCACAAAAATAATAAAAGCACAACGTATAAGATGGTTAGGACACATACAGAGGATGTCGCAGGAAAGAACTACTAAAAAGGTACTGCGAGGAGGCGCCCTAATGGAAATAAAAAGAAGGGGAAGACCTAGGAGACGATGGCTGGATGCGATGCAAAAGGACTTGCAGGAACTAAGAATAACCAATTGGACGGAGGGAGCGAAGAATAAAGCAGCGCGGAAAGCAGTAGTCCAAAAAGGCCAGGGCCTTTATGGCCTGTAACGGCTAAATATATAAGTATTGTAATGATATAAACAGTGGTATAAAAATCAATTTTAAAATATGATTAAGAGATTACAATAGTTAGATATAATCAGGATCAATTTAAATATGAATTGGGAATGTGAATAATTAGTATGCAATTAGAAAAGAGAATAGAATATATAATTGAATAAAATATGGCTAATTGAAAAACAGATGGATTCAAATATAATGTAATATTAAAAAAAGGCTTGAAGGTAATGACAAATACCTAATCAAAATAAATTATTATAAATAGTAGGTAGAAATCAAAAATAAGGATATAGAGTGTTAAAAGTAGAAAATGATATCGTTAAGAACTTTTTTTATGATTAAGATAACAAATTTGGCTGTAATTAATTTGGTGTAATAGAAAAGTATAAAATAAACCATATTTTAAAATTAATATGTTTGGAGATTAAGAAGGGGTATTTGTAAGACTAAATTTGCGTGGTGATATGAAAATGAAATTTAATTGCAGAAGAAGAAGAGATATAACACTAAGGAAGCTTGCAAGTATGTGGTAAAACACGAAATTGGAAGCAGAACTAATCTACAAAGAAGATAGATAGAGAAAAGTACTAAGTGAAGTTTATTGGAGAATTACATTTGGCATTGTATATCAATTGATTTGGATTACGTCGAGCTGTTAGTGCTAAGAGAAAATTCCAAGTAAGGACCATTGGTAGAGAAGCACGTTTGAGGGATTTGGCGGATGCAGCTGGGATGTATTTGGTTCCATGCTGTGTAGGAGTGTGTGTTCCTGATTCTGGTCAGCTTGGACATCTTGTCTGACATTGGAGCTGTTTGCTGTGATTGGGAACCGAAGCGGTTGTGGTAGTAGGCGGAATGGAGCAGATTGGTTGACATGCAGGACATTGATAAGTTCTAGTTAAAGGTGGGTCAGTTTAGATATTTGGGTAAGCACTAAAAGAAAATAAAGACTTAAAAGGTGAATTTATTATTAAAGAATTACTTACTGTTTGATATTGTTGTGTGACTAATGAAACGATCTGGTATTTGTCATTTAATTTTTAATTTGTTTGACATATCAATTGACAGAAGTTATTTTTGACTTGTAATAAAATTTAAAAAAATAAATATTTTCTAGATCTTGGTTGATACGCTTAACCGTAACGTGAAAATGTGTCGACAATAGTCAAATAACTTTCGTTAGCTATTTTAAATGTGTCTACATAAATGTGTTCGAAGGGCTTAGAAGTTGTTGAGTAAGATTAAATTTAATTACTGGAGAATTTTGCTCGTATTTGTTCTTTTAAACATGTTAATATAATTTTCGATATCTTGTGCCATTTTCGGCCAATAATATTTTGAAGTTAAGAACATTTTCATTTCATTTATTCCTCTATGACAGGATTTGCTAAAATGATAGTATTGAAGTTTTTGTTTTTGTTCTTCCAACCTTTCTACGTCTGTAAGGAACTTAAATAGTAGAATGAATAAGTTTAAAGACGAATTTTTAGATATTTCTTGAACGGTTATAGCAAAAATGTTGGGCAATAACGAAAGCTGAAGGTAAGCGACATATATTTGTTTAAGGTCTATGTACTCTTTAAAAAGTTGCCAACGTGATATTTGACGTTAATTTTTGGCAAGGTTACATAGAACCTTGAATTTTCAAAAATTACCTTTCGTCGACATTGTACTGAAGTTATGTCGCCGTTTGTTATAAACAATTGATTCTTATATGTGTTTAAAGATCGTTCTGTTATGGGTATAGTAGAAATAGGGTTTTCTTGAAACGTATGTTCTAGATCACTTTCGTCGCTTTGCTTTGTTGTTACAGGGGGTTTAATTTGGATATCAGAAATTACATTAACTTTTGAATAATTTTCACCTAATAATTCCAGTATTTTAGAAACAGTATCATTATCCAAATATGGAATTGGGCGGTTTTCATTCAGTTCCTCTTAAATTACTTGATTAATATCTCCTAGATTATTGTCAATAGAAGAGGTTTCTAAAGGTTTAAAATCAAATCCTGATGGATTTCTCGAAAGAGCGTCTGATGCTTGGCTGTTTTTGCCATTTTTGTATTTGATAGTGTAATTGAGCTTTTTTAATTTTAAACGCCACCTAATTAAATGTGAATTTGGTTCTTTAAGCGAAAATAACCATTGTAATGGCTGATGATCAATTAGAATTTGACTGAAAAGATATGGTCTAAACTATTTACAACTCTACACGATAGCAAGGAGTTCTTTTTCAATAGTAGAGTAATTTATTTTGGCTGGATTTAGCGTTCTGAATGCATAAAAAATTGGATGATTATTTTGAGAGGGTATATCACCCACAGCATAGTTAGATGCGTCTGTCGTCAATTCAAAAGATTTTTCAAAGTTTGAGTAGGCTAATACTGGTTCTGAAGTTAGTATATTTTTACATGTATTGAAACATACAATAAATTCTTTGGTGTTTTGTATTTTTTTATTTTTCATAAGACATTGCGTCATTAACTTTGTTAATTTAGCAAAACTGTATAAACTGAAGATAATAACCTAACAAGCCGAGAAACGATTTAATTTCCTTTTGTGTACTTGGATCCGGACATTTTGTGATAGCCTATATTTTCTTTTTATTTGTTTTGATGTCGTCTGGTGTCACTACATGCCCTAAATATTCTACTTTTTTTTAAGAATTCAAATTTTTCTAACTGAATTTTTAGTTCTGCGTGGCGTAATTTGGAAAATATTAATTTTAAGTTTTGAACATGTTCTGGCAAGCTTGTCCTAAAAATAATTATGTCGTCCATATAAACCAATTCTTTTTAAATTTTATAGATCTTTCAAAACTTTGACCGTCACTCTCTGAAAAGTCGATGCGGCATTTTTGAATCCATATGGGACCCTTAAATATTCAAAATGTTCTTTTTCAGTGTTAAACGTGGTCTTTTCAATAGAATATTCTCTCTTTTCTATCTGCTGAAACCCGCTAGCTAACTAAATCAAGTGTACTAAAATATTGAGCTTTACCTAATTTATCCAGAATATAATTAATATTAAGGAAGGCATACCTATCGTCAATTGTTTTTTCGTTAACTTTGCGATAGTCCACGACTTGTCTCCATTTTTGTTTTTCCGATACGTCAATTTTTTTCAGAACTATCCAAATAGGAGACGACCACGGGCTATAAGATGGCCTGGTGATTCCTTTTTCTAACATTTCTTGAATTTGTCGTTGCACTTCTTGTTTATGCACGCATGGGTATCTATATGACTTGGTGTGTACCGATATTTCGTTTGTGGTTTTTATCGCGTGCTTAATTTTAGAAGTAAAAGTAAATTTATGGCCTGGTTTGAGAAAAATTGTTCGAAAATTGGTTATAAAGATTTATAATAGCAACTTTTTCTTCTTGATTTATGTGATCGGTACATATTAGGTCTTTATGCTACGTTTGTCAATTTAGGGGTTTGTTGTTTAGCGAGGATTAAAGAATGATTCGAATTTATAAATTTCAAGGATGGTTTAAAGCGAATTGTTGATATAGGTTCGTTTAAAATTACTGAAATAGTCTTTTTGCGTTGGATTTTGTATTTCTACGGGTGCATAACTGTTTTTAGCAAAACTTAAAACTTGTGGAATAAAAAGTTTACCAATATTACGTGTGTTAACTAAAATTTCTCCCTTATACACAGTACCTGCGGGATTCTTAATCAACTTCTTTTCGGGATTTACCGAAAACGAAAAATTAACATCAATTGGTTGTCGAAATTTAAACGGACTTTGCTCATGCAATTAATTTTTTGTTAACCAAATCAATATTAAGATTTATTTATATAAGATCTTCTTAGCCTATTACTCCGTCGAAATAATCGTGAAAATCAAATAAAATGAAATCAATTTCGTGGTCGCTATGGAATTCCGATAATGCTGTTATCATTGCCCGATTTCTAACATATATGCTCCCAATAGCTGTTTTGATTACAGCGTGAGAAATTGTTTGCGGATAATAATCTTCTACTAGAAATGGCTTAATAATTGACCTACTACCTGTATCAATCAATAATTTTAATTTTGGATTTTCAATTTCTACGTATGGTAGGAGATATTTATTTCTGTTAGGTCTGTATTTGTGTTCGGCTGTCCAAGAAAAAATTTTCAGTTCTATTGGTATCCTATTCCATGTTATTTTCGTAGTATTGTGTATTATTGTAATCATTTTCGAAAATTTGATAGTGATCCTCTAACGAATTATTTTGTATCTCATCACAATTAAAAGTCAAAAGCCGCGCGTACCGCAGTTGGGTAAGCGCTTGCCTTGCATTAAGCAAGTCCTCGGTTCGAATCCCGCGAAGGCCGGAATTTTTCCGCAGCTTTGGCGATTCGCATCGGGCTCGGCAAGACAACGCACAGTTGGGCATCAAACTAACTGTGCTCTACTCAGAACCATAGACTCTGTAACCCGAATCCGGTGCAAGTTGAGCATTGAACCGCCAGATGCAAGTGTATAAAGAACCAGCCTCTACACAGCTAGAAAATGATGTTACAGATAATACATACATACATACATAATTAAAAGTTAAAAACATTACAAGAATCTACGGTCTCGTTTCGCATTCATTTGAGTGTAATTCTTTGAAAATAAAGTTTGGTCTTTATTGGTTAGGGTGTCTTTGAAAATTTTTGAAATGGTTTTGAGAGTTTTGATTCTAAAACTGGGGTTCATTAAGCTGTTGCGTAGGGGATCTTTTTGAAAGCATCGTTGGATGTCTCGATCTCGTTGACATGGGCTTCGGTTTAGGCACTTGGTTTGTATGAATTTTGTTTGGTCTAAACACATTTAGACACACATTAGTGGGGTATTTTCTAGGGGGTTGTAGTTTGGGTTGAATATAGGCTGATTGGACCATATTCGTCTTACTGAAAAATTTTGGGTTTCCAAATTTTGAGGGACATTAAAGTGCAATTGAAACCCATTCGGCTGAGAGTATAAAACATTGTTTTGAATGTTTGTTGGATACACATTTCTATTACTGCCAAAATTAATTTTGAAGTTATGTTTACTGTTTTCGCTTAAACTACCGTGAAGTCTTTCAAAATTCTCAAATTCATTAACGTATGCCATGGCATCTTCTAAAAAAGCTGGTTTTATAAATGTATATTAGTAGTGTAACTACACGAGTTCTGGACCAAAATATGTCACTGCGCGGGGTTTTTGCGCAGGTGTGCCCATCATTTTGGCGGTAAATTCAAATTCTGTGCAGGTTTTTAGCAAAAAATTTAAATTTTGCGCATCATTTTGGCGAAAATTTAAATTCTGCTCAGGACATATAAACCAATTTAAATTTGGCGGTAAATTCTGCGAGGTGTTAATAGGGACTATATTTGCGCGTTGCCAGATGTCAGACTTGTTGAGAACTGTCTAGACTTGTTTAAACGGTTGTGGGTGTCTGGAAAAGTTTACACCGGATGTGATTGGGAATATGCTGAATGCAGCTAATGAGGGGGTCAATGACCTCCATTATCATTGTCTGAGAATGTGAACAGGATGTGAGTCAGAAGATGTGCACGGTTGCTAAAAGAAATTGTATATAATCATTGTCGGAAAAAGTGCACGGTTGCTAAAAGTAAGTGTTAGAAGCACAACGATGTAATAAAACGACAATTGTAGATATATTGCGATGGTATTAAGCCCTACAAGCTCAACTCTGATAGCATTGCCAAACTAATGGACATTTCACTAAAGCTCAGGGTGAGGTATTTTATATAACTGCAAGGCTAAAATTTGAATTTAATAGATTGAATGCATTGGTAAAGAAATGCCAATTAATAGCAGTATAATTAATTAAAGAACGGTTTAAGCATAGCTCAGTTCTCAGAAGGATCTAAGTTGAATGTAAAATAAAATTTAAAATATGAGGTTTGTGCAAAGTAATAGCCGAACTATTAATTACAAAATGGTTTCCAAAGGCAATAAATTGAAGCGAAAAATTCAAAGAAAGTTAAACAGTGATATATTTGTCAGGGTTTTAAAAGAAAGGTAGGAAAAGCTAAATAAGCTAATGAACGTTGCAACGAGCAGCTAAAATGGCTGGAATTAAAGAATTTGATAAAAAATTGTAAGAATCAACAAGCTAGGGTTAATAAAAATTTAAGAAAATAACACAACAGATAAACTAAAAATTGTGTGGAAAATAAGACGGGTGAAATCAAGAGACGCCTTGGTGAAGGAAGTACTTTCATAAAATTAATCAGTGCAGTGACTTATGTGAACAGTTTAAAGCAAATTAACAAACGTGCAGTGACGCAGACTTGATTAACTAATTATAAATGTGGACCATAATATTAGAATAAGTAAGACAGCCCAGAGGGGAAGACACCAGTGCCTAAAGCAGCCCGTGGAGGACGTTCCCGAGGAATTGCAGCAGCATCAGGTTCATAGCAGTCCGACAACGAGACCAGTTTCGCCTTCGAGCCCCGATAAGTTCGGCAACAATAACAGGTACTGTATATGCCTAAAATTAAGTTAATTGAGCACCGGGAAGTTTATGCATGAGTACCAAGAGTCATACTCAAGGCAATACAAGCCATATTCATCCCCGTAAAATTAATCCTGCCCGCAAATTAGCCCAACTCCATAATTTGGGGTTATGTGACAGTTAGATCCTGAAAAGACGCCAACTAAAACAATTGGTGCGTGGATCTTGTCCCCTTTTAACAAATGCTAGAAAAACAACTGATGTAAATGCCGCGAAACAGCTTAATTCAAATATTTACCGGTGGAACTGTGATAAATTTTCACTTTATTTTTAAATTCACGATCGCAATTGTTAGCGGAAACCATTTTGATTTAATGTATGACCCACTTTCGAGTATTTGCTTGTGTGCAGTAGTACGAAGTCGAAGTACAGAACCGTATTAAGTTAAATTAAGAATTATACATTCAGCCCAATTGAACCTAACCGAGAGAAAGGGTAATTGCTTTACCGAAATTTGAGCTAGCCATAATAATTGTTATTACTTGCAGATAAATAAAATATCAACAGGGCATATAACCATTTATTTCAACGAGTTAGTAAATTACAACTTCTTTTAATCGACTTAGAATTTTATAGGGTAAATAAAATATTTGCGAGGTGGTTTTTAGTCATTTATTTAATTAATTAAGTATTAAATTAAAAGAACATAACCGTTTTAAATATTAATGGCAAGCCCAAAGTGGAGCTGTCATTAACCATAGCAATATTTGTATTTATTTGTCTAAAACGTACATGTATGAAATTATTACAAGTATATTATGCATCAGTCAATTATTGCGCTAGAGATGTTGTTGTCATCTTTGTCTGAGGATGCTACTATCTTCTCGAAGACAAGTTTCATGCTGTTTCCACACTTGCCACGCGAGATGATGTAGTAGCGACGTCTTCCTAATAGTTGCAGGTTTGCATCTGTTAGACAATCGTAGCGTGCTGGTAGAATAAATCGGAGGTTGTCCAATTCCGTTTTTCGTTAACCTTCAAATATCGTACATATCCCCACTTTTTAACCTTATTTAAGTTGCAAAGTTTTTTATTGAAATCTGCCATGTTTTGGAGAAAGCGAGAGAGAGCGTACAAAAGAATGATAGAAATGCTGCAACACATCAGGTTTATATAGCACTGATGAAAATTAAGTAATGAGTCATCATAGCATGTGGTAATTTAGACAATATTTTAGCATCAATCCAGCTATTCTGCTGATTTGAAAATCCAAGCCATTTTACAAATACCTTGTTAGGTTTTTGTTTTATTCCTCGAAAAGTATGTCTGGATATTTAACTTTTTGAAGCTCGAGATCGTAGAAACATTCTCGAATAGGCCGATTGGAAGCATCTTTTAGTAGATAGGTAATAGGATTAGTTAATTTAACTTGATCGATAGTGAATATTTCATTAATCCAGTTGGGCGTATATCCTTTATCGAATATTGTTCGATATTTGCTAATTCGCACAGGATCACCAGCCTTAAATTTGACTTTACCTAAATCTGTTATTTTTATATAATTATAGGCTTAATTGAAAATTTCCTTCTCATTACTATTATTCACACCAGCAGGTCTTTTACCAATTGTACTATGTTTTTTGTGATTGTAGGTGTGACTGACTTAAGATAATAGAGAAAGCCATTCGCAAAAACCTTTAAACTAATCATCTTCCACATAATAGATTTAAGTGTACAATTTACTCTTTCAATGACACACGCTTTTTTTGTGCTAAATGTTGAAAAATGGTTAATTTTCAATTTATTCATTAGTGTTTAAAAATCGTTATTGAAAAACTCTTTACCCTGATCAGTCTGCAAGTTCTTCAGAATTCTACCGCTTTGAGATTTCAAATAGTATTTTTTCAGATGCACTAGCAACTTCCTTAGAGGTTTTTGATTTTACAAGCTCTAACCAAACATATTTTGAAAATACATCTATAATTACTAAAATATATCGATAATCTTTATTTACTTTAGAGTATGGTATCATTTCTACTAAATCGGCCTGATGAAGATCGTCCAATCCTTTCACTATTACACGACGCATTCGAAAATTTATTCGTGCAGTTTTATGCAACTCATCTACTATTTGAGCTTTAATCGAGCTGTTTATTTTCTTCCGGGTTATTTTGAACCTTTCTAAATAGAGCAGTTTTACTAACTGAAGGTTTAGACGGAGGTTTAGTTAGTTTTAGAGAAAGGTAAAAATGATGAATTTCAGCTTGAATGTCTGCGATAATTTTATTTGCTATTTCTATATTTGTACTAGCAGAGTTTTGGTGTTCGGAATGTCGGTAAATAATCTTATTAAATTCTCTGTCAAGGAACGCCTTGTTGACAGCATCTTCTTCATATAGAGGTTGTGCAAGATTGGCTAATCGTTTATGCTGGAGATTGAAATATTCATAGTCATCGTAATAGTAAAGTTTCTGCGCTGAATCTCGGACTGGCTGTATTCAATGATTCTTGCCTCTTTTAACTCTTCTATTCTACTAACAATTTCATTTTTATGATTTGTGTGACCGGATGCTTGAGAGGCATACAGTAACTTTAATCGATCGACTAACTCGTTCGGATCACACAAACTGACGCAAAACCTAACCTGCTAACCTCAAATTTGACATAGACTTACAGTGCCACCAACATAAACAGTGCCAAGCGAATGACCCTGGCCCAAATTTATTGACCGCCATAGTACGTGTGCCTAAAGCAGGAGGAATGCTACCTTTGATTTCAACTTTTGCGGGTCTTACTGCGTTAGGAGCTCTTAACGGTAGAGCTCCAGGAATTGCAAAGGTGGTTAAAGATACACAGTCTGCAAAAAAACAATTAGCAGAGTCTGAAAGACATAATAAAGCGATGGAAGCAATATCTTTAGGTAAAGGGTTATATCAAAAATATTATAACAAATGATATGAGTTGTTCACGACAAAAAAACTTGTAATGAGGCTGCCAAATCGATCCTTGACAAATATCGATTTACAATCATACGCTAAACTTTTAAAAATTCCTAAATTTCGCGGCATTTTTATGAGAGATGATTTATCGAAGCAAGTTCGAAATATAGAATGCGGTATTCTAAATTTGGATAATAAAACGAATCTTGGTACACATTGTCTTTAGTTTTTGCACAACATCATGTGTTAGCTTTCTACCGGTTTACTGCTGGTAAAACTGTGAGAAAGGAGCTCTACAAATCTGTCCAGACATGTTGATACCTGTTCAGACCGGTTGAAACTTGTTCTCAGAGCGAGCCAGGCCGCTTCCAGATGTAGAAAGCGACGTTATCGTCTGAGAATGTACTTATAGTGCACTCGACAGAATAAGGTTTAATAATAGAATAGATAATATGTTTCTATTGTTAGAACTTGCCTTAAATAAGCAATTGCAATTTATACTGAATAAGAATGTAAAAGAAAAATAAAACCTATTGTTTAAGAAAAGTTGTTTTATTTCCAGTAAACACATATATGGTAAGATTCTTAGAGAAGGAGGATGTCGCCAGCTGGAGGGAATGTAATTAAAATTATTGGTCTCCAGATGTTTTGTTTTAGCTCTAGTTAAACCGTCTAATGTAAAACATATCCTGGACATTTACATTGTCTTACAGCTCAGTATCTATCCATACATCTGGATCCGGAATCTGAATACGTTATAGGATTAATCAGCTTTAAAGCTTATAATACTATACCTAATATTGATTCGAATAATAATAAATTTTATTATACTGGTATTGATGGTAAACAAGCTGTAATTGAAATACCTGACGGTTCTTACGAAGTTGCCGATATAAGTCAATATATTAGAAATCAACTGGGCATAGGAATAACAAAGCCCAAGCCACCCTCTCCTCAAACGGGCAGTACTAATGATGTACTAGAAAATATTGTACAGCAACAAGCAGAACCTGTGCTACGTATGAAGCCTAATAATAGCACGCTCAGGAGTGAAATAAAGTCATCCTTAGCAATCGATTTTACTGCTAAAGATAGTATTGAACCGTTATTAAGCTTCAAACCTAAAAAATTTAAATCTTATGGTAGATATATTTTCGATAATCCTGTAGATATATTTATAGTTATTACTATATGTGTTAATTGCAATATCGTAACTGGTACTTATCACAACAGCAATGCTGAGTTTATCGGGTTTTCCCTACACATCCGCCAGGATTTAAGATTATAGAGAATCCTTCTAACGTTATACATCTATCAATCAATACGAGAATTATTGATAACATTGTCATACAAATACTGGATCAAAACGGTAAATTGGTTAATTTCTGCGGAGAAATTATCACGGTAAGGCTGCATCTCAAAAACAAAATGGTGATTAGATACAACTCTCAGCAGCAGCACCAGCAAACATATATTAGAGATGATCAGTTTGTGTCGAACATTAGTAAGCTGCCTACAGTCGATATATTAACACCTAACAATAAACTGTTTCTAAAATCTTTAGGTTTTAAGCTAACTGCTAGAAGTGACTGCAAAGGAAAAAGCAAAAAGAAAAAACATCTGGGTTGTTATTAAATGAAATTTTGCTGTTAATATTAGAAAAATGTTAATATTCTGTAATATTAAGAGCGCTTGTTCTTCATTAAATAAAAATGACGACTTCTGAAATACTAAACTTTACTGAAAAAGCTTTTCAAGATAATTCGATTGTCTATTCGTAGAAACATACGCATCAGTCCTATTCTTCTACGACATTTAATAATGATTATAAAATGCGAATACCTATTTTACATCAAGGTGTGTACACTTTTACCGTGCAACAGTTTTATAGTATGTTTAGAAGGTAAATTGTTAGTCAAGTCAAGTCAAGTAGAAACTCCACGTCACATTAAAAAATAAAAATGTTAAAAATATGGGTCAATTTGATTCTTGCGATTTAAGAAATATTACACTTTACCTCAATTCCGAAAGATATCCTTATTGTAACGGTGCACACCCTGGTTGCTTTTAGCTCGTGTATGTGCCTACGTTGTGTTTTTTTACTGGTTACTGCGGGTGATTTGACGGAGTTACAGGTGCTTAACCTAAGCGGCCGTACTTAGGCTAACTTTACTCAGTTCGTATATGGGCTGGAGACATTCAGTTCTTACACCAAAGAAAACAACATCATGGCAATCGATTGTTATTTATTAGGACCAAAGTAAAAGCACTACATTACTATTACAATTATTGCGCTGTTCGGAACCTAACCCGGACGTCGGGCGTTCGTTGTTATCTCGCCTAACGGCAAAGGGGGCTGTCTGTCGGCCTGAGTCTTGTTACTATGCGGCCTGGCGGTGTTAAGTGAAGTAATAGAAAAGCAAAGAATTGGTACTCACGCTCTTACTAACGAGGGAACGAAAACCTCGCAATGTCGGCTTGCGCTGTACCTAAGGAAATAAGAAAGATAAAGAGTTTGTACTCAACGCTCACTTACTAGCGAGGACAGAGAGACCTCGCGATGTCAGTTTGCGCTGTACCTAGTAAAATAGGGGTTAAACAAGTGATCAGCTGTTGTAGCAGTTCTTCGTGTTAAGCCTAGAACTACCACATGCACCAGACTTTGTTTTTCTGCCCTCTCTCGTCCTATGCCGAGTGTTTTATGCAACTTACGAGAACCCCTCCATCTTGTGTTGCGGGGCGTCCTGCCAGTGACAACGAAATCTAAATTTTGTTGCTATAGCAACGCGTTGTTAATGGGTAGTTTTATTTCCAAAACCCACGACAGTTTTAATCTTTTTCTGTCGCGTTTTAAATTGCTATTTCCCGCGACCACTTGGACACGTGCTTCCCTTGGCTGAAAATAAGAGCTCTCGATTTGAAAGCAATTATCGTTTAACATTTAAGACATTGCATTAATTAAGGCACAGTTCAACTGGTGAGCTATAGGAATATACATCTTATTTATCCATAAGCTAAGCAGAACTTAACAGAGAGTAAGAAATCAATATAATCTTTAATATGTGTTTTATTTAATTAATATATACATCGTATTTATTCATAAGTGAAACAGAACCTAACAAAGAGTAAATATCATATAATCTTGAAATGTTGTTGAAGACCAAGGACCAGAATAAGGGTCGCTTCTCCAACCAACGGCTTCACCATTTTGCGCTGTTTTGATATTTCCTCAAGCCATTTAAAAATATTTGTGTTTTGGTGTACAACGCTAGACTGAAATATATATAAGTTATGTGGTGTGTATTCAAATACTCGAACGCGTTTATAATGTGCTTGGTGGACAGTAGCCCCAAGGCAAAGTAGCAGTATAAATATATGAGTTTTTGGTCGAATTGATCGCTGTTCGCAAAATACTGTTTCGTTATTAAAAAGGCTGTCTTTGTAATCGTCAAATGTAATTCTATTCAAAGCAGCTCTGGTAATACATTTAGCTTTCTTTGTAATTTTAAATTCCTCATCCTCAGCATCCTCTAATGTTTTCAAAGCATACAATTTTGCACGTAGACCAATAAGTTCGGTAATTATTTTTCCATTCATTTCATCCTTTGTTAAATCTAATACTTTTGTTTAACCTGTGGAAAGTTATATGGATTGTTCGAAGGATAATCGCTTGTATCAAATTTGTGAATATCTTCTCGTATAAAATCGTATATATTTAGAAGGCTAAAGTGATAAATGAGCCTATCAGTGTCTGTGTACAGAAATTTTGATTGATTACCCATCTTATGTTTAATATATTTATAATGAAAATAGTATATTAAAATTTTTGAAAGATCTAGAATTGAAAATCCAACATATATTGGCTTATTAAAAACTATTTCCAACTGATTTAATTCTACAAGTACCAAGTCTTTATCTAAAACAGTAAGGCTGTGAAAATTTGGTTTTGATATGTATGCATTGTCTCTGTACCTACCTTCCCATTTAGAAAGCAATTTTATTGTTGTGTATTTATGCAAACTAAACATCAAGATATATGGAAGAGACATAGTTATTTTGGGGGTATATGGACCAAATGACGATAGCCCGAATTTAGAAAAAGGAAAGTTTATGAATACTTTAAAGAAAGAGTTGGAAAAGATTAAAACAACTCAAGGAACTATAATTACTAGAGACTTGAACGGAAGAACGGGAAGGAAGAAGAACGATGCAACAGTCAGTTCGGAGAAGTTCTTAACGATAATGGAGACAGAATAATAGAGATATGTGAAACAATGGACCTTAAGATAATGAATGGGTTTTACCAGAATAAAGATATCCATAAATACACCTGAGTACAACCAAAGAGAAATCTCCGCTCCATTATTGACTACATCATTGTCAGAAGAAATACTACCTTGACAATAACTGACGTCCGAGTTAAGAGAGAGGCAGCATGTGGCACTGACCACAGACTACTGATAGCCAAAATGAAGTGTGAATGGGATAGACAAAGAACAAAGAAAGTGAAAAACAAAACAAATGCCGAGGAAATAAAAACTACTAACAACGAAACCGAGTTTAAAATATTCCTTCTGCAAGATGAATCCATAAGGCAGCTGTACCAGATAGACTAGATAGGAAATTAACGGAATTTAGGTTTACAAACGTAGAGGATACATACTTACACATAAAGGACAGCATTAAACAGGCAGCATTTGAAGCGCTGGGAGAAGATGAAGATAACGCCGCGAAATAAAAGTGGAATTTCTCAGAAAACACAACAGAAGTAATAAAGGAAAAGAAACAGGTATACGAAAAATGGTTGGCTACCAAATCAGAATCAGACTACGAATTGTACAGACAAGTGATATAACAAAGCCTCTGATGGACAAAATTACTAATTTAGAAGAAGTAAACGACGATCTGCTCTCTAAATTAGATGCCCTAGAGCAATATTCCAGAAGATCATGCCTGCGTATTTATGGAGTGAAGGAATCCGAGAACGAGGAAGTTGAAAGCAAAGTACTGGATGTAATCAACAACAACCTTCAGCTAACGGATATGTCAAACAATCACATTGATAGATGCCATCGTTCCGGTAAGAAACCTAATACTAATGTGCAAAACCTGAATGACCGCAAACCAAGGCCGATATTGGTAAAATTTGTAAGTTATCAACAGCGCCGGTTAGTTTTTCAAAATAAAAAGCTTTTGAAGTCCAGTGGCATTAGTATTCGTGAAGACCTTACGAAAACTCGGTTATCTTTACTGAATAGTGTTATTGAGAAGTACGGATATAAAAACGCGTGGACATTAGACGGTAACATTTATTTCCGACACAAAAATAAGAAAACTATAATTAGAACATCGAAAGACTTCGACAAATTAAGTGCCGTTTAGTTATTTAGAGGAATTCTCTGTGGGATGCACGACAAAGTTTATTTCGTGTTTTTTCTTTTCCTAATTATTCGCATACTTACCTTTTTTTTTAACTACTTTTTATTTATTTTCTTTGTTGTAAAACTAAGTTAATAATTATTTGAGATTATTATGATATCAACCAATGAATGATTTCAGGATAGCACATGTGAATGCCCGCTCGCTGCTGAGAAATATTTCGGATTTGAAAACTTATTTTGAAAATGATATATACAATGTAATCGCTATCAGCGAAACATGGCTAATGCAGAATGTACGAGATGAAAACGTGCATCTTCCAGGTTATCAAATACTTCGTAAAGATCGTGATTATGGTAGAGGTGGAGGTGTAGCTTTTTATGTACAAGATAATTTAAGCATTAATATTATAATTACATCTAATTTAATTGAGCAGTTATGGTTTAGAGTTAAAATTAATACAAAAACTTGTGTTTTTGGAGTAGTTTACAGAGCTCCTAATTCAAATTTTAACGATTTTCTAAGCGAATTTGACAGTACTTTGTCCGCGATAGTACCAGATTGTGATTCTTTATTTTGTATGGGAGATTTTAACGTTAATCTATTAAATCAAGACAGTTGTTCAGTAAATCAAATGGAATCCTTAATTGATAGTTATAACCTAACACAAGTAATCAATGTACCTACAAGAATCACTAAAACTACATCTTCACTGTTAGATTTAATAATTACTTCCGATAAAAATAGTGTAGTTAATAGTGGTACCGTTAATTTAAATATTTTAGATCATGAATTAGTGTATTGTAATCTATCTTTCGTAACTAATAAGCCAAAAGCGCGATTTTCTACTTATCGTTCGTTTAAAAATTTTGATTCTGACTTATTCCTCGCAGATCTGCAGCAATTGCCGTTTTATGAAATATTTGATATGAATAATGTAAATGAAAAAGTGGATTATTTTACTTCACAAATAAATCTTGTGTTAGATCAACATGCTCCTTTTGTAACTTCCAGACATACAAAAAGTTACGCACCTTGGCTAACTGAAAATATTAAATTAATGATATCACTAAAAGATAAAGCTTTACGAAAATTTAAAAAGACCCGAAATCCTTTGCATTGGGACTATTATAAGCAGTTGCGCAACTTCACAAAACAAGCTATCATAAACGAAAAAAAGGCTTTTTTAGACTCTAACTTAAATGTCGCGGATAGCAAAACTTTGTGGAAGAAACTATATAAGAACAACATACACACTAAAATTCAACCGGAAGTGCCGAAGCATTTGGCTGAGCCAAATAGTATTAATGACTTTTTTATAAATTCAGTTCCAAAAGTTGCCTCTGATATGAGCTCTATTTTAGAATTCTATAATGACAATAGATTAGTCGACGCAAATGTTTCATTTAGTTTTAAAGAAATCGACGAAGAATGTGTTATGAAAATTATTAGTTCCATCAAGTCGAACGCTGCTGGGATTTGACAATCTTAATATAAACGCGATAAAACTGTGTTGTCCGCATATCTTGCCTTACCTTAGGCACATTGTAAATTTTTGTTTAATCAAAGGAGTCTTTCCTGACTCGTGGAAAAAGGCAATAGTGGTTCCAGTTCCTAAAATTAGTAAACCTAATGAATTTAAAGATCTTCGGCCGATTAGTATTTTACCAGTATTATCAAAAGTAATTGAAAAGGTCATTGATATTCAAATTAGGGACTTTCTCTCATGCCATAACATTCTCCCAGAAACCCAGTCTGGTTTTAGACCTGGATATAGTTGTGCTACTGCCCTACTTAATATAACAGACGATATTCTTACAGCTAGTGACATGAATAAAGCCACAATACTCGTCTTGCTTGACTATAGTAAAGCGTTTGACACATTGAACCACGACATATTTGTTGCTGTACTAAAATACATAGGTTTCGATGAGTGTGCAGTGCGACTATTGCAAACGTACATGGATAATAGAACGCAATGTGTAAAGTTAGGTACTATGCTGTCAAACTCGGCTATACTTGAGAGAGGTGTACCCCAAGGATCAATACTGGGACCACTATTTTATACTATATATATCATAAATTTCTCAAAAACTTTAAAGTTTTGCAAATCGCATCAATATGCAGATGACACACAAATTTATCTCTCGTTTAGCTCGAATGAGGCAGCTAAGGCTAATGATCGTGTGAATGAAGATATTAGCAGTATGATTAGAGAAGCTGAAAAGCATTCGTTGATAATAAATGCTTGTAAAACGTCTGTGATAGTGTTTGGACCAGCCAGGTGTATTAGTGATTCATTGCCATTTATTCACACTGATATCAAAGGAAAATTGATTAAACCCGTAGAAGTGATCAAAAATTTGGGTCTTATAATTGACTCTTCTTTACGATTCAGACAACAGGTGACAAATATTCTTAAGTCATCTTACGCTATCTTGAAAAGTATTTATCCTCACCGACAGGTCTTAAGTACAAATGTAAAAAAAAATCTATGTGAATCTCTGGTGCTTTCGCGCATAAACTACTGTGATGTTGTGTATGGTCCATGTCTGGGAGTGGATGATACAAACAGATTACAGAAACTGCAAAACGCATGCCTAAGATACATTTATGGTATACGAAAATACCAAAGAGTATCACATAAATTGCAAACTGCTGGTTGGCTGAATATTCGTAATCGACGTTTGTTACATTCAGCCTGTCTATTTCATAAAGTCGTTACGACCAAATGTCCGTCTTATTTATATAATAAGATTACATTTCGATCTGATGTACACAACATTAATATTCGCAGGAAGGATTATCTGTCTATTCCAGAACATAGAACACAGAAATTTAAAAGTTCTTACTCCTATCAAATTGTTCATATATATAATAAATTAAGCTGCTCCCAGAAAACTCTACAGCATGCGTCATTTAAAAAAAAATTTAAATCATTTTTAATCTCGAAGCAGTGAGCTGGATTAGTTCTACGTGTGGTATCTGCTCATTATTGAAGATACATTAGGTTACAACTGTATTAGGAATTGTTTGTTTTCGTTTTTTGCTTTGTTTTCTTTGTTTTTTTTTTAAGGTTAGGTGGAAGAACGGCGACGCATCTTGATGCTATGCCGAACCGCGCCTTCATTTCCGCAAACTTTGTAGTTACTTTTTTTATTTGTATGAATAATTTCGGTTTTTGTGGAAATAAAAGACAATTTATTATTATTATTATTTATTATTATTATTATTATTATTAAGAAACAGAGAAATTAAAAGGCTCACAACTAAAGAGAAAAACGAACAATGGCAGAAAGCATGCAAAAACGTAGACCAACATATAGGAGGAGCACGGAATTCAGAGGCATGGAGTATCATCAAATCAACAAAGACAAATATGAAAGAAGAAAGTTACATATCATATATAGAAGAAGGGAATTGGCTGAAATACTATCAACAGATACTAACAGAAAACAGAAAAAAGTTCCAAGAGAAAGAGCAGAACACAAACCTGGAAGACGATCAAGTTACTCTGATAGACGTGCAGAAGACACTTAAGGCCATTAAGAACAGGAAAGCACCGCGACCTAGAGGGATAGTACCGGAATTGATTAAATATGGCTCAAAAAAACTACAGCGCATAATCCAAAGAATGTTTCAAGCTATAATACACGGAAAGGGTGTACCCGCAGAATGGAAAAAGGCATAGATATCTTCAATCTTTAAGAAAGGTGATCGACAACTATGCGAAAATTACAGAGGTATAAGTGTAGTAACAACAATGGTAAGAATTTATGGAAGGGTAGTGAAGAACAAAATTGAAGATCAAATAATAGGAAAGATAGGAGAAGATCAAGCCGGATTCAAGGCCGGAAGATCTACGATAGACCATGTATACACGATACAACAACTTATCGAAAAAAATGAAGCGAAGAACAAAACAGTCCACCTGGCCTTTATAGATTTGAAAAAGGCATACGACATGGTCCCAAGGAGTCAGTTATGGAAGGCGATGCAGGAAATAAATCCAAAAATTGATCGCGACAGTGAGAAATCTCTACAGGGACAACAGGGTATCCGTAAGAGTTGGAAAAAACCTAACCGATAGTTTTGAAACATCCACAGGTTTACTACAGGGATGCTCTACATCACTTACCCTGTTTAAGATATTCCTAGAATATGCATTAAAGAACTGGAAAAGAAAATGAAAAGGAATGGGGATCTCGATTAGAAACTAACATCTTTATACACTCAGTTTTGCTGACGTCCAGGTGATATTAGAACAGGATGAAGAAGATTTAAGCTACATGGTCCGACAGCTAAGAGAAGAATATATGAAAGTTGGATTGGAAATAAATTTCAGCAAAACGGAATACCTAACGACGTAAGACCAATTGAATAATTCGGAAGTGGAAAAGAACATAGAGATAACTGGAGTCAGTAAATTCAAGTACCTCGAGTCTTTCATCACGAAAGACTCAAACACAGAAGACAATATAAAAAGTAAGTTAGGGCAAAGACGAACGTGTATAAAACAATTACATCCAATTATCTGGAACACGCACATCACCAAGAACACCAAAACAATGATTTACAACACAATGGTTCGAAGTATTCTGATGTATGGTGCCGAAAATTGGGTTATAAATAAATAGAACAAGGGGAAAATAACAGCTGTAAAGATGGAGTACTGGCGGAGGTGTCGTGCAGTGACAAGACTAGATAGAATAACGAATGACGAAATACAGAGAAGAATGGAAGTACACCAAGATATACTCACATATATAGAAGAGAGAAGGCTATCATGGTATGATCATGTAAGACGAGCACCAGATAATAGATGGATAAAGCGAGTCACCGACTAGAGCCCAACGGGGATTAGGAAAAGGGAAAGGCCTAGAACATCGTGGAGGAATGAAGTGGACGAAGCGATGGAGAAGAGGCAAATCTTTGTGAATTTCAAATAAATGTTGAGGATATTCTAAATCAACTTCATAAATATATCTTTTTTCAGAATTTTCCGGAATATTTAAAGGGTGGTATTTAACAGTCTACCAAATTTACCCAACCTTTTCGTACAAAAAAATACTTTCGTTTCCCAAAAATACTAAATGCTCACCAAAATTAAGAAAATACATAATCTTAGAGCGACAACCAAAAATTGACATCATGCTAGTCTCTTATATTATTTGTTCCCAAAAATAACTTTCGTTGGCTAAAAATGCTAAATGTTCACCAAATTTTATTCCGCATTTAATTCTAACATGATACCCAGATATTTAATTTTCGTCAGCGTCTTATATTATGTAGCATTTAAAAAACACCATTTCTTTGGCAAAAATACACAATGTTTACTATATTTTATACCACATTCAATTTCAAAAGTATACCCAGATTTATAATTCTTGCTGGCCTAAATATCACTTATAAGAAAAATCTACAATTGGACCCAGTAAGTGGCGCTGCAATCGGGTTCTAGGCAATTTAAAAAAAAATTTACGAAATTTCTTTTTTAATTTTTTAAAGATTTCTCGCATATCAAAACATATAAGCCCAAAATTTCATCACCCCCAATATTTTTTAAAATGAAAAAAATCGAAAATTCGAATATCGAAAAAACGTTTGCTGAACTCGCTAATAGCAGGCAGCGGGCAGAACAACGTCTGTCGGGTCCCCCAAAATTTCACGCCCGCCCCCCACCACCCCCCAATATTTGTTAAAATGAAAAAAATCGAAAATTCGAATATCGAAAAAACGTTTGCTGAACCCACTGATAGCAGGCAGCGGGCAGAACAACGTCTGTCGGATCCCCCAAAATGTCACGCCCGCCCCCCACCACCCCCCAATATTTTTTAAAATGAAAAAAATCGAAAATTCAAATATCGAAAAAACGTGTGCTGAACCCACTGATTGCAGGCAGCGGGCAGGACAACGTCTGTCGGGTCCGCTAGTATATATATAAAAATCTAACACAAATTTCACAAAACAAAATTGAAAATTAAACTTATTAAGTTTTTTCATACGGCAATACACTGGTTACACTCACTGTAAAAGCTACCAAACACAGTGTGCGGCTGCAAGCTGAAGCCTGCAAGAAGTTTGTCTGGATCTGGAAGCGACAAGGAGAGATGCTCGAGCTTATTTCATTTTTGGAGTAACAGAATAATTATTTGACGCACAAGTAGTTTTTTCGAGAAAGACTAAATATAAATGGATAGCGCGAATATTTATTATGTGCAGCACGGACGCGTAACTTGAGCGTTCTAAATTTGGTGAACATTTAGTAAAATTGATAGACATATGGAATTTAAAATGTAAGCAATGGTAAAACAATACGCAACATAGCTATTTTAGTGGTGCTGTTCTCATTTTCTGAAGTATAATAATTTGGGTTCCACTAAGATTTTTTGATGTTCATTCAATTTTTTGGTGGACAGCGCTAAGGATGTATGGTTTAATTTGGTGTACATTATATTTGATCCCATATTTAAATGATCAATATTATTGATATTTGAATCCTTTACCCATTCAAACCCTCCATATGGCAGATATTCAGACATCCCGGCTCCGTACATGTTATTAATATCAAAATACATATTATATGATTCAGGATCGGTTTCTATATATTTTTCATGCATATATCGATTATTATCTTTAGGGTATTGATTCGAACACTGTGCTAACCTTCCTCTAGTACCCTTTTCTATAAATAACAGTTGATCTACATCTGTCAGCAGTTCAAGTTTAACTTTAGTAGTTTTTAACATTGCTTGAAATGAAAGTCATGGTGCCGTGTAAAAATGCAGAGCATCTAACCCATACGGTTTTATACAATTTTCTCTGAAATTCTAAAACACATCGGCTAAGAGCAGAACGTCATCAGTAAGATACATGTCTGCATACTGACCTAGAGTTTGCATATTAGATGTGTTACAAAGACACAGTGCATGTTCATAATTTTGGTCTGAAATAGCTGTTCCAGATAGCTGACTAAAAAATTGCGTTTTTCCAGGAAGACCTTTATTATTCAACTTTTCAAAACTGTATAGATAGTCGTAGGGAAAGATACCCGTACATAGTAATATTTGAAATTCATCTTCTTTCTTACAAATCTTGCGTGTAATAATTTTTAAGTTGTTTGGTAAATTTAAGGACAATTGTTCTAAGCTGCTAGCTATAAATCGAAACGAGTCTAGAAATCTAAAATCAATATTTGTACCATCCACATGCTTTGTAAATGATATAAATGTTTCCCCTGTTTGTTCATCATTTTCCCCGATAAACTTCCTTAGCTGTTTTAATTTTTCATCCTTTGCTGTTGTGATAAACAAATCAATTTCTTCGTTCTTTGTCTTCTTCTTACTTCCATTAACATTAATTATACAACCTCCAGTAATTCTATTTATTTTATAAACTCTATTATATCTTCTTAAATATTTATTAATCCTATTCCTCATAATATTCCTCAGTATACACCCTGTTACCATATTTACTTCTGTATTAGTAGGTTAGAATGGACAGTTGTAGAACCTCCCCCCACCACTTGTTCTTGAGTTCAAGGTCAAGGCTATTTTGCAAGGCTGAACTTCAAGGTCAAGCCTAAACTTGAAGGTCGAGGCCACTTGGAAGGCTAAGTCAACGATCAAGGTCAGCGCTATTTTGCAAGTTCGGTTGCTCAATGTTATGACCAGTTGTTCTAGGCTATTGTTCAAGGTTAGTTCTTTCAAGGTTTTGCCCTATATAAGTCGCATCGTTTTCTACTACAGCTACCAGTTATCATCATGCCTGCTAGTTTTGGAGATGAGCTTTTTGAAGATGCCCCAGCATTCTACAAAGAGTTTGAGGACTTCATAGCCTCGCAACCGCTACCTTCACAACCTCGTCACCTCCAGGCTGTCATCACAGTCAACTACACGATGATGATCGGCAACGGGCAGTTAGCTGAGACCGCCGTCCTGAGAACGCTGCCAGAACCATTCCAAGGTCTCCAGGAGACAGAAGAGTGGTGGAGCCGGCACGTGAAGCTACCCCCAATAAAATACTTATCGAGATTGTTAGATGGCGACGTGGTCGCCATTAATTATTTTTGGATCGAATAAATATTTATATAAATATATGTGTGTGTATGTAGTTATGTTAAGTTAACGTAAAAGAATCTTCAGCGCCATAACTTTAAAGAATTAAAAGAACGCATAAAGAAGAGTAATATTTATTTGTCTTACATATACATTAGACTAATTTATTATAGTACCAACAGATAACGAAATATGTAACACACATACACAAAATGCAGAATAAAATAACGCTTAAAACAACCGTGGAAACACAACAGGAGCTGTCGGGGGGTTGATGCAGCATCTTCAAAACATCAGGCTTGGTCTTCACTAAAATGGTTTGCCAATTAGTGTCTACTGTATAGGTAGAACAATTGTATTTGATCTTGAACGTAAAAACACCATCTTTCGTAAAGTTTTTCACAGGCAATTTAAAAACGGGAAGAGTTGCCAACGAACTGGTATCCATTTTACGCCACGTAACATTGTGCACACCATCGTTGTAAGCAAGAGACGCCGAACTGCAATGTGGTGGTTGAAGCACGTAGACGACACCATCATAAACGGCCGCGAGAGCGACTAAAAATTTTAGGGGCACCATGTAGAGCGTATGAATGCAACTAATGCACTGGCGATCTTTTGCGACAACAACAGCAACCTTGGTTGGTAAGCGCCCCTCCACCAACTACGTCGATACCACCGCCATCTCCGAAAGTAGTTAACTCTTCGAAAAGTGTCATGGTGTTTAGTAATAGGTCTTGCGCAGTTCGTAAGGCGCGAATGTAATTTGCATATTTGCAATTCTTAGACCAGCGGAGATGTTCAGAGAGGGGTTCGTCATGAGGCTCCCAGTTATGAATTCTAATTCCGCAGTAAAAACATTGCACATCATCTTCACCGTTTTTTATATGAAAGAAACCAACTCTGGCCAACGATTCTGGACTTTGAACTCCAGTCCAAGTATTGAAGGAGTCTAATCGTTCCAAAAAGCTTTGGAAATGTATTTCACGATCGTCGACGCACATGACTGTAGAAAGTGGAGCAACTGACTAACAGCGAGTTAGGTATTAGGGTCCTATATATACCACAAGCACAAAAAAAATCAGACACGTTTATAGATTTATTTAATCAGTCCAACAATAACTAATGTGCATTACATCCCCATCTGGTAGTTGCGCTAGAAAGCGCTGGATGGGGACCTCTATATGTTGCCTCCACCACAGGAATGGGTCGCCCTCGTATGTGGTAGGCACCGTTCTCAGGACGGTCGTCTGCCATAGGCGCTCACTGGCAAGGCTCATGGAATAGTCGAGCGTCACGACAGCCTGGAGTCGATGAGGTGATGGAGGCGGTGGCTGCGAACTAAGAAAGTCCACAAACTCCTCGTAGAATGCTGGGGCATCTTCAAAAAGCGCATCTCCAAAAATAGCAGGCATGATGATAACTGGTAGCTGTAGTAGAAAGCACTACTATATTATTATGAAAGACAAGGTCATATAAATCTCCCACCGTTAAAGCAAATAGCCTTGAAAGATGTATATATAAAAGCTGGCAAATAACCTTGAAAGATGTATATATAAACGCGGTGTGATGTCGATGGGTAGTATCAAGTTTGGTGGGTAAGAATGGATAAGTTACAACAGTCGGTTGAAAGTCTTAAACAGCAAGTGTTAATGAAGACCGAAGAAATGTGTGTTAAGGTAAAGCAGCCAATATTATTGAACTCAACGATGTATCCGTTAAATAAGTCAAAAAGTAAATTCGCGTCTGTGGGATTGTGTTGTACCAGAGCATCGTTTGTACCAGCAGTTGTAATTAACGGCAACAAAGGCGAATTTGTTCTGTTGGAGCAAGCTGAGTTTAAACTGCTTGTAGAAAATCAGGGAGTCATATGTAACTACTTTTACAGTAGAGACTGTCAATTACAACCACGTAACCTGAGTGCTGTGAAAAGAATATGTTTTAAAACAATAGGACTCAGGAAAGTTATTGTGCTTCAAGAAATAGGTATATCTGAAGTGTACTTAGGACTCGAATCAGTGTTCGAATGTTGGGAGTTGTTAAAATTGTTAGAATACAAACTGGAGTGCTTAAAGTGTCAAGAGTTTGAACAGTTTTATCTAAGTATAACTCGAGGTATTTGTACTTTACCTGGGGATGTAAAAACCAACATCGAGAGCGTTTTGGATACTCTACGTATAAAATCAGAAAATGTAGCATGCATGTATGAGATGTTGCATTTTTTCATGGAATTAATTAAGTGTGATATGGTAATGAATAAATGTGTACAGTTGTGAGATATTACTTAGTAAGAAATAAAAGTAGTAATTAGAGAAAGTTGTATTATTTCAATATACATACCACGCTAAGAGGTTGCAATAATTGGAGCTGTGAGTTGAAATTCAACGGCCAGCTTGGATAGGGGATGAAGTTGTTGAAATTTGAGTTTATCACCTTTTTGTAAAACCATCCCAATTACTTCGTTAGGGGTGTGTATAATATTATTGATTATGATTGGTGTGTTGCGAGGATTAACAATAACATTATCTATCCTAGCCTTAGTGAAGGGTATAATATATTCGGATGTACCAGTATTATTCAGACCAAACAATCCACCAGGTAGTGCAGTTTCAGCGAAGAGAAGTAGGTTTTTTTCATAATATAGGTTATCAAGCCCACCCAGGTCTTCGAAGAGGAACACTTGAGAGTGACGAGTAGAATCGCTATGCATGTGCTGTCCAAACTTATTGATAGGCATTCTGCAGCCTTGAAGCACTCAACTCAATATGAATGTACTAAGCATGTACACCCTATAATAAACCACCTCGACAGTAAATAACAAAGACAAATAAAACTAAGAAATTTATTTACAACTAAAATTTATAATTACAACTATAACGAATAATACTAAGAAATTTATTTACACCTAAAATTACAACTAAAACTACTCCTCCGGCTTTGTCCTCCACGGAAGGTGTGGCCACATTAAGTTGATGAAGTCGGGCAGTGGTTCAGGGAGGTCTACGTACACACTTCCATGTTCGGTGGAGCGGTCCTCCATCGCCATTTGTTCTAGGAAGGGCTCGATGATTCGTGAGGCGACGAAAAGTTGCCTCCTGTCGCGGTCCTCAATAAGGGCCCCACCGTTAATCGAAACTAATCTATCTACCTTATAATAATGCACAAAACTAAAAGCCGTGTTTGCACGATAAAAAGTACCCAAGTAGCGATCAACCGATACTATTTTCAGAACAAATAATTTTTTTTGAAAAATGTAAAATCTTAAAAAGCTCATATCTCCTTTATTTATGGAGATATTTAAACGCGGTTTTTTGCATTGTACTTCTAGTGTCATCTACTTTGCGATTATAAACTCAAACTACGACCTCCCCCCACCACTTGGGGTAAAATATTAAAAATTACATATCTCCGTTGTTTATTTAGATATTTGATCGGAGTTTTTTTTATTGTGTTCCTATTGCCTTGTACTTTGCGATTTTAAACTGAAACTACCACCTACCCCAACCACTTGGAGTTAAATATTAGAAATAGCATAGCTGCGTTGTTTATTAAGATATCGGAGTGTTTTTTAAAATTATGTATATATTAGCTTTTGCTTTCCGATTTGTCCAACCTTTCCACCTTGTAAATTTTAAAACGCTCATATCTCCGTTGTTTAGTGGGCAATCAGTGTGGTGTTTCTTGAATTATTTTTATCTGAGCCTCCGATTTCCGATAGTTTGTGACAATTGTTTCTAGACGCCGCTATTTCACTGTAGACTTTATGTTTATGTAGGACGCTGACGGTAAGGAACTTTGCGACCGTAAAATTCAAGTTCGCAATACCGACATCCACTGCATTCCCAGACCAAGGCCAAGGTGACGCTGACGGTAAGGAACGTCGCGACCGTAAAATTCAAGTTCTTAATACCGACATCCACTGCATTCCCAGACCAAGGCCAAGGTCAGCGTTCCTTGTTGTTATTGTAAGCACCCGAATTTCAAAGTCTCAAGGCCAAGCTCAGTGCTCCTTCTGGTTATTGGAAACGCTCGAATTATAATGTCTCAAGGACAAGGTCGGTGGACCTTCTTGTTATTTGGAAACGCTCGGAATGTAAGTCTCAAGGCAAGGACAAGCCCCCACCATATTGTTAGTATAAATACATGTGGTGGCGGTAAGGAGCGTCACTCTTAAGTTTGTTCTCGTTCGTGATGCATCGTTCAGGTGTTGTGATTTGTACGGTTTGTGGTGGTGTTACGCGGGCGCCAGGGTATAGTAAGTTGAGTTTGCGGAAACCGCAGGATGTGGTACTCTGCATCTGTCCGAGAGCTAGCGGATCTTACCCCAAATCCGCACTGGCTCAACCTTCTACATCGAAAGCGTCCGACGACAAGGTAACAATACATCAAAATGTCCAGCTGCAGCCACCGGTTGTAGTGGTGTCCTCAAAATCTGAGGCCGATTTGAGAACATCAAAAAAACCGGTGAGTAGCAGGAAAAGCATGTCGAAAAAGCAGAATAAGGGCAAAATTTTAACCCAACTTGATGCAGTTCCGGGGTGTAGTCCCATCACATCGTCCGCTGAAAAACCGGCGAGTGGTAAAATTTTAAAAGAATGTTTGGTTAGAGGGCAGAAACGCAAAATTGAGCCAAATTTGGATGTAGATTTATTGATTGAGGAGACTATAAGGGATTGTGCGATTGAGACTGAACATGGGGCCGTTCGCATCGAGGGTGTGCAAGACACATCAACGTTTAACACGCAAAAATTTATGGATATGCCAAGTCTTGATTTTAACAACGGGATACGCGAGAATTTACCACCACCGCAGAAAAAGGTGAGGTCTCAGTCCTCCAATCCCACACGCCCGGAACAAACTTTTGTTGCTATTGATTTCGGAGATACATTTTTTGCGGAAGACGCTTTCGATGTTGCTGTAGAGACCCAAAATCTCGGATTGGGTATCCAAGTCGCTTCAGGCTCAAGGCGACCGACCAGCCGCAACTCACAACTGGCAACACCGCAACCACTGTCACAGAAGAACAATACTGTGCGCATTGTAGCATCCGAAAGCGGACGAGCCTCTCCGGTGGCGGAAGTTGCAATGGGCACAGTAGCAACATTCGATTCCTCTGTTGCGTCCGAGGACACTGAGAGGGAGGCGGTCGATGTTGCACCATCATCCATTTCACAGGGTGATGGTGTGATATCGCCCATCTCTTCGGTAAGCGACGACGACGACGATGACAACGACGAAAATATGCCACTGACGCAAAACAATTTAAAATCATACCAGGACAGAGTTGCCGCTCAGGTTGCACGAATAGCTGAAATTAAATCCTTGGAACGCTTGAGGGACGGTATGGATGTGCAGTTAGATAATATCGAATTACAACTGGCAGCCGTCACCAAAAAAATAATGAAGGTGAGACCCAAAATAGCCAAAGGGCACAGTCGTAAGGCTAAAAAATACGATGAGTATGTGCAACGGCGCAGCCAGCTGACGCAGCGGCAAGGTGAGGTCTCACGAACTCTAATCAACACAGCGAAGCGAATTTGTCAACTAGCGGCGGCAATTCACTAGACAAACAAATGTAAGTTCCCTTAAATTCCAAGACGACGTAACCTAGTTCCCCATCCCCTCCAGGGTATCAAGGCTTAACGTCCACGTTCGTGGTACCTGGGTAGTGTGTTAGAGTGTGCTCCTTGTATTTACATGTTTGGCTAGGGAAGCGATACTCGGCGAGAGCGATACCTCTAACGTTCTAGCGAAGAGCCTGCCCAGTGTAGAATTGCAATTAATCATTTATAATGTTTCAATGCACCGAATGTGGACAGTCCTTCACCAGAGCCGACAATTTGTTCCGCCACCGGAGAGAAAGTTGTCGTCAACAGCTGGGCCATCCATCTACGAGTGGTGAGTTTAAATTGTGTTGATGTAGAGCAGCACCTTCAGTGTAGTTGTATTAATTACAGGCGACGCTATGGAGACTTCGGTGGTGGGTGGTGAGGGGCCGAGTAAACGCCCAAAACTAAACAACTCCAGTAGTGATGGTATGCGTGCTTGGTGTGTTTGTACAGTGTGTAAATAGTTTGTTTTGATAGGTGGTTTCCCAAGGACGCAATACTGTGACGTGTGCGATGAAAACATTCCTCGAACGTGCTTCGGTGGTCATCTGAGGAGCAATCGTCACACG
Source organism: Agriotes lineatus (assembly GCA_940337035.1). Taxonomy (NCBI): domain Eukaryota; kingdom Metazoa; phylum Arthropoda; class Insecta; order Coleoptera; family Elateridae; genus Agriotes; species Agriotes lineatus. Next base: position 7,931,712 of record OW679202.1, read on the forward strand.
AGGCGGTGCGGCGTCTTTCACTTGGGGAAAGGTGTGGTGGCCCTTCAAAACGCCTTCAAGTCCCGTGTGGCCAGTTATAGGATTTCCACGGAAAATTATCACATAAGCGTTGTGGAATATATGACCGAATTGAAAGAAAAAAATTTAAATTTGATAGAAGGGCAGCTAACCAAATTAACTAGCATCAAAATCAATTTCGAACTCTTCGGGTATTTTATTTTGGAAGCTCAAGATCTACAAGAGGTAGTCACTCGCGGTACAGACTTGAGCCACTTATATGATAATTTGACTGGAAGGCTAGACGAGAAGGTGTCGGAATTTCAGGAGCGGGAATCAGGTGTGTGCAAGAGATCTGTAGCTTTTTGTAACAATTCTAACTTTGGTAATTTTCTGTATTGTCAGGATGGATCTTGAAGCAGTTGTTGTACATTGAAGTCAACGTCAACAAATACAATCCATTTCGGGCATCCTCGTACATCCCGCTCCCAAAGCAGATTCAGCGCAAGAAAGCGATCGTGAACGTTCAAAACAATGACGATTGTTGTTTCGGTTGGGCAGTAACCTCGGCCCTCTGTGAACCAAAGGGATTGCCTAATCGAACTTCTTCGTATCCGAATTGTCGTCGATTTTTACAATGGACCGATATTGAATTTCCGGTTCGGTTGCGCGATATTTCTAAATTTGAAACAATTAATCCGCAGCTTTCTATAAACGTATACGGTTTGGAGAAATTTTTTAAAGACAATAAAACTAAATATGAAGTTGTGGGACCTCTGTACTACACCTCCTGTAAAAAAAGGTGGCATGTAAATTTATTGCTTGTAACTAACGACGAAGGTAATAGTCACTACTGTTGGATCAAAGATTTGTCTAGATTAGTATCGCGACAAATAACGGCTAGAGATGGTGCAAAGCATTTTTGCGACGGCTGCCTGAATTACTTTAGAACTGAAGCACACTTGACTATGCATCAAAGTTATGACTGTAATCAGGTGTATACTAAATTGCCAACGACAGAGTTGATCACCGACAAGTGTGGTCAGGTAAGACCGCAGAATATTCTCAAATTTGAAAATTATCAGAAGCAATTGAAGGTTGGATTCGTAGTGTACGCGGATTTTGAAACAATTTTGGCACCCGTTGATGCAGGAGACCAACAACCGGATCCCACAAAACCTTATACGATTACAACCTGTAAACACATACCCTACTCTTTCGCGTACTATTTGAAATGTTCGTATGACGACAGCCTGTCAAAATTCGAAATTTATCGGGGGGAGGATGCGGTGGACATGTTTATAGAACGTTTAGATAGAGACGCGCAAAACATCTATTCGCATCATTTGAAAAACGTTGTACCTATGAAAGCTATGTCTGCTATGGAAATTCAAAACTTTAACGAAGCCTTTTCATGTTACATTTGTGGTCGACCGTTTGGTGAGGGGGATGTAAAAGTACGCGATCACGATCATTTGACTGGAGACTATCGGGGAGCCGCCCACTCCAATTGTAATTTAAATTATAAACTTCCAAATTTTATTCCGGTATTTTTTCACAATCTAAATTACGATTCGCACCTGTTTGTTAAACAATTGGCTCAAAATAACGAAGACATTGATGTCATTCCGGTAACTAAAGAAAAGTACATTTCGTTTGGCAAACGTCTTTGGGTTGATGAAATTTTTGTGGAGGGAAAGCGAAAAAACATTTATCTGAGCATCAGATTTTTGGATAGCTTTCGTTTCATGGGCTCGTCTTTGGCATCGCTGGCCGACACCTTGTCGGATGGCCAGTGCGTTGAAATTCAAAATCAATTCGGAAATGGCATCAAATTTGAGTTGATGAGACAGAAAGGTGTGTTTCCATATTCCTATTTAGATTCTTTCCAAAAATTAGATGAGTCTGCTTTACCCTCGATCGAAGATTTTTATGACCGTCTAACCGAAACCCATATTTCTCAGACTGATTACGAACGAGCCGTGAAGGTTTGGGAAACTTTTGGTTGTCAAACGTTGGGCGACTACTCCGATGTCTATCTCAAATGTGACGTGTTTATTTTGGCAGACGTGTTCGAAAATTTTAGAAATTTTTATTTAAAACATTACAAGTTGGATCCAGCTCAGTACTACACAGCCCCAGGATTAAGCTGGGACGCTATGTTAAAGTTTACGGGGGTTGAACTTGAGCTGCTTACTGATTTAGAAATGTTACACTTTTTTAGAAACAGTATTCGCGGAGGAGTCAGCACTTGTGTGGGGAGACAAGCTATTGCCAACAATGAGTTTGTCGGGAATTACGATAATTCTAAACCTACGTCGTTTATCATGTTTTTAGACGCAACCAACCTTTATGGTTACGCTATGAGACAGTTTCTACCACAACGTGATTTTGTTTGGATGACTGACGAGGAAATTTCAAATTTTGACATTTTTCAAGTGTCTGCCGAGTCCAATACCGGGTACGTGTTGGAGGTAGATTTGGACTATCCAGAGCATTTGCACGACGCTCACAATGACTTTCCCTTTTGTCCGGAGCTTCTCATTCCTCCTGAGGGAAAATTTAAACAACCCAAATTGATTCCAAATTTATATGGCAAACGGAAATATGTCATTCACTACAGAGCATTACAGCAGGCCTTGAATGCGGGTCTGACTTTGGTTAAAGTACATAGAATACTGAAATTTACCCAATCTCCTTGGCTCAGAACCTACATTGATTTTAATACTGACTTTAGAAACCGATCGACAAACAACTTTCAGAGAAATTCTTTTAAATTGGCTAACAACTGCGTATTTGGCAAAACATTGGAGAATGTGGACAAAAGGGTTGATGTAAAGTTAGTAAGTCATTGGGAGAAAATTGGTAATAGACTGGGGGCTGAAACGTTGATAGCGCGACCTAACTTTAAAGATAGAGTCTGCTTTAATGAAAATTTAATAGCCGTAGAAATGAACAGACTGTGGGTTTGGTATGCCAAACCTAGTTATGTTGGTTTCTCCGTTTTGGATATTTCGAAAACTGTCATGTATGACTTTTTTTATGGGTTTCTGAAAAAACGTTAAGACAATAATGTCTCTTTACTCTACACAGACACTGACTCCTTCATTATAGAAATTAAAACCAACAATTTTTATGATGACATGAAACGCAACCTTGATTGGTTCGATACTGCAAATTATGTGGATAATCTGCACGGTATTCCGCAAACCGAGTCTGTTGTTGGCAAATTCAAGGACGAATATGCTGGCGTAGTCGTACGTAGCTTTTATGGGGTCGGTGCAAAATCATACTGTGTAAACAGCGTATCTAAAGTGGACAAGAAAGCCAAGGGAGTGAAAAAGAGCGCTGTTCGGAAGTATCTGACCAGCGAACTTTATCAGGCCGTTGCCGAGAACAAGCGGGAGACTGTCTTGTGTCAAATGTACGTCTTTAAATCCCGTTCACACACTATGTACACCGACTTAATAAATAAGGTTGCGCTTTCGTCGCATGATGACAAGCGCTACGTTATTCCCAACACTACGAAGACACTAGCGTGGGGTCACTGCAGTATTGCTGATTACAGGCTTGACGAACTGCTGCGGGCAGCCGCAAACCAAATGTAAATTACAGTATGTTCGCGGAACAGTATTGGTTATTATTTATAGCAGACGTCTCACCAAACGAACCCTTTCTTGCGCTTAGTAGTGTATACTATATATATGCAGATTACGAATAGTTCCTAGTTTGTAAATAATAGCTTTGTTAATATGTTTGTGATTATTACTCTTACTGTAGTTAATGTTGGGAAAACAAATACGCTTACCTATTTTGAATGTTAACGATAAGTTTATATATTTTAACAATAACAGCTTCGTTAAAATGTTAATGATTTCGTTCTTTTGCTGTTGTCGCTTTTGTTGGGAGAAAGATGAAAGTGTTTCAAAGAAATATTGTTTGTGTTTAGTGGCATTAATAAAACAATAATTTACAAAAAAACAGTTTTTTTATTTTGAGAGTGCTACAGTAGTTCTTTAAGTTATACAACATTGGTTTTAGATATCCAAGAGTTGTGTCGATTGTCGAATCCCAACCACTTTACATACACCAAATTTCCGTTTTTCTTCAGAACCTTTTCGACCAGATATACGTCCGAATGTTTTGTTTTTGCAGTTCATGCTCGTAGAACCCTCCTTTAATTTCCTGACCTTCTTGGTCCGTGAGTCGATAGGTTGTTGGGTTTGTAAGTCGAACAGTGGATATTGTGAATACTTCGTTGCTCCAGCTTGGCGTGTATCCCTTGCTAAATGCAGAACGATACTTGCTGATGCGTACCGAGTCCCCTGTACGAAACTTTTGAGGTCTCGGATCCACGGTCTTTGTGTGACTGTACGCTGTGTTTAAAAGAAGTTTCGCATTCTTTAAGTTCACTTCGGCAGGTTTCATTCCTATTGTGCGATGCTTGGTTGTGTTATACTTTGCTACTATCTTGGGTAGGATATCCAACCATTTGTAGGACCCTAGCAGGCTGAACTGCTTCCACATCATGTTCTTCAGGGTGCGGTTGCACCTCTCCACTATGCTGCTTTTCATGCTAGAATACGTGCTGTAGTGATTGATATTGTGCTGTCGCATTAATCGTTGAAAATCGGTGTTGTAAAACTCTTTCCCCAAATCCGTCTGCAAGTTTTGAGGTGACACCTTTACACTCCTCAGCACTTTACCCATGGCAACTGTTACGTCCTTTCCTGTTTTACGTTTTACGGGATAGGCCCACACATACTTCGAGAAGGCATTAATGACTACCAGAATATAACGAAAGCCTTTATTGACTTTTGCATAAGGGATCATTTCTACCAAATCAGCTTGATATAAATCGTTCAAGCCTTTTAGAATAACGCGCCTTCTCTTGAAATGTATTCGTGCTGGTTTGTGGAGTTCGCCAACAATGGCTTCTTTAAGGTTCATTGTCAACTGTTGCTTTCTACTCTCCTACGGGACATTTAAGCAGCAGTTGCACGTATAACTTATTGTTTATGGATTCGAATTGCAGTTTATCTCCTCGCCGCAATGTCTTACCGACAAGCGTCTCCTGTGGGATGCCGTTGATGTGTGATACTACCAAAGGTTCGCTGACTTGAACACTTATGATCTCGCCGGTTGTTAACGGAAAAATGTACTCGTTCTGTCCGAAAATTTTGGAATATCCGCTTTCATCGAACCCACGCCCCACTAGCAGCAGTGGTACTTCTATGTGGAGTTGGTTTACATTTTTTACTTTCATAAAGATACGTTTGGGATGAGAATAATAGCGCGCGCTATGGTAGTGTCTTCCAAATTTGTCTATCGGCATTACTGCTTCGTCGTTGAATGCGTTCTGATCGACATTCCGTCGACCCTAAGGTTTTGTACCCCTTAGAAGATTATTTTCGCGTCTCGTAAGGCTTCGGTGATACGGACTATCTCATTTGCATGACCCGTGTGTCCAGCTGCCTGAGAAGCTATTAATATACGCAACCGATTCACTAATGAGTTGGGATCCTTCCAAGGAACATATTCCACTTTTTTGTCCGTCACTGTTAGTAATCCCTTGCCACGCCGTGATACCTTCGTCGCTGGTCTGCCGGGAGCTCTTATGGTTGAGGAGGCAGTTAGAGGTCGTACTATTTTCATGTATTTAGACCCTGCGTTACCACTAACTCTTTGTGTGGGGTCGTAGTTTACACGATTTGCGGCGGAACGATCCACTAAATCTAGATATTGCTCTAAATCTGCGTTTTTGTATATATTTGGTTTCTTTTTAAACATCAATTCGTACAATCCTGGAGTGCCTTTGTAGACTATTCTGTTGCCGTGGTCTGTAATAACGATATTTTCACCCTCGAATTTGATTTCTTTATTTCCTATAGCAAACTTATCTCCCTCTATGTCGAATCGGACTCCGTAGTGCAAATCGTACTTGTCCTCAGTATCTCGTATCATTCCTTCCACGTATTTTCGAGCTAACCCTTGAAATTGTTCTAAATATTGACCAAGAACTTCCGGTGCCAGCATTTGTTGGATGGTTTCTCTGGCCGCTTGTACAGCACTTTCTTCTGCTGCCGCCTCAGCAACATCCGTTTGCAACTGCTCATCGTATTCCTCTACTGGTTCACTCTCGGATAACACATGCGTCTGCAAAAATCGAGGTGTGGAGGTGTGTGATGGCCCTGGTGTGGACGTGTGTGATGGCCCCGGTGTGGAAGTGTGTGACGATCCCAGAAGGTTTGTCGCAGAAACTCGGCCTGGAGTGGTTATCGCTCGCGGACGGGGCAAGGTAGAGGGAGTGGATACTCTACGTTTAATTGTTATTGGCAAATAATCCACTTTTGGTTCGCCCACTGGCACACCTTCTTGCTTTATAGTTGTCAGCAATTCGGTGAGCGGCTTGGAAAGAGGTTTAAATTGCTCAGCTAAAATCGATTGGGATTGGGCGATGTCTGCTTTTAAAGCTGCGTATTTACGTCTAACGGATTGTCGGGTTTTGATAAGTTCCCTGGCTAAACGCTTATCCATGTTGCAACTCCTTCAGTTGTTGGTAAACTACTACCTTCCCTTCTTTGGCAGCTGTCTATATATTAAAGTAATTGTCGAAACCTTTTCTATATCGTCCCGCGTTGGTTTCGCTTTCTTTATCGATCACTAAAAATCCGTGATCCTCATTCCAACAATAAGAGCACAATGCTTTAAATTTGTCGAATGACATGTCCGTGTTGACATGATCGTCGTAAATGTGCTTCAGATTGGTGTTGTCTTGTTGGAATATGATGATGAGATTTGCATTATCTCTTATGAGCTGCTTAGGAATAGATGAATACGTCTGACATAGATAAAAACAATCTATGTTTCGGTGACGTCCGAAACAAAAATAATCTCGAATTATGCTTTGCGTCTCGCAAGCTACGTCGTCAAAAACTATCACGGAATGTTCTTTTGCTTCCTGGGGTTTGATAACCTCACAATCGTTACTATATTCGAAGAATCCAATGTCTCTCAATGGTCGAAAGGCTTCTCTCAGATAATTATATTTGGGTTGATGGAGTGTTTTCGAATATATATAAAGGTGTCCGAATCGCAACCCATTTCGATGTACTAGTAAACTGATCATGAGGTTGGTTTTTCCAGATCCGGATCGACCTATGACCACACATCGTTTACATCCTTTACCCAGTAAAGCGCTGTGCTTTCTGTAAGTCTCGGATATGGAATTTATTGTGTGATTTACTACCGGTAAGGAACACCCTTGCTTCACAATTTTGACGTTTTCCATCGTTTTCGCTCGGAAGGAAACTGCGCTCTACCCGCCGTGCGTTCTCGTTATATTTGTTAATTCCGTTTGAAGAACATCAGTCGTGTGTAAGTCTTTAAGATGAAAGCTACTAGGCGTAAACAAACCAGTCATCACCGAAGCGCCAAGCGGAAAGGTCGCGGTTTCCTGAATACCCTTATTGACAAATTACCCTTTGAACTACACATACCAGGGTACAAGTTTTGCGGACCTGGTACCCGACTTAAAAAACGTCTTTCTCGAGGCGATCGAGGAAGGAATCCTCTGGACGAGGCCTGCAAGCAACACGACATCGCATACTCACAATCTAGCGATCTTTCGACACGTCACGCGGCAGATAAAGTTCTAGCAGAGAAAGCTTGGGAACGTGTTAAAGCAAAAGACTCTACTCTTGGGGAAAGAGCTGCAGCCCTTGCTGTTACTGGAATTATGAAAGGAAAGACGAAAGTCGGAATGGGTGTGAAACGGAAGCGTACACGGCGAACGCATTCCAAACGGGTCGGTATCACAGTCCGCTCGCATTCAGGAGGAGCTTTAAAAACAAGGAGGAGGAGGCGGAAGCGGTCAAGAGTACTACCTCTTCCGAAGAGAGGAGGCATATTGCCGCTTGTACCCATACTTGCTGCATTAGGAGCATTGGGATCTCTCGGAGGTGGTGCTGCAGCAGTCGCTAAAGCAGTGGGAGACTCAAAGGCTGCTAAAAAGAATCTCCAGGAAAAGGAGAGACATAACAAAGCTATGGAATCCATTGCTCGCGGAAAAGGGTTATATCTACGACCGTATCAGTCAAAAAACTACCGTTGAAGCTGCCGCGCCGCGCGTTAACCAACATCGATATTACAGACTACGTTAAACGCCTAGAAATTCCACACTTTAGGGGAATATTTATGCGGGATGCCCTGCCTATCAAGATTCGTAAACGAGAATGTGGTGTCACTAACCTAGACGATGATGTAGGACCTGGCACGCATTGGACGGCTTACGTAAAAGTGGATACCTTTGTTCTGTATTTCGATAGCATCGGTCGCTTACAACCTCCAACCGAATTAGTGAAATACTTTCGTAGCGATGGTGGCGATAACACGATCACGTATAATTCTAATAGATATCAACGACTCATGTCATACACATGTGGTCACCTGTGTCTCAAATTCCTATATAACTTTGCGAAACCGCTTTTGTCGGCAGTTTAAGTGTTGCGCTTCATCATGTCTAGTATATTCACTCTGACAGGTGATTCATCAATCCTTACTGCGAATTTTGACCCCCCTATTTTCTTAGACGACGGTAGCGAATATGTTTTGGGGTTGTTAAGTTTCGAAACCTACAATACTATTGCTAACATTAGACCTCCCAACAATGAATTTCATCTCGTCGGACTACCTCATATTACTATACCTGAGGGCGCATACGAAATTACGGACATTGCCGACTTTCTGCATAACCAACTTGAGTCTAGCGGAAGTAATGGGCGGGTGCTGCTACGCGGAAACAACAGCACCTTAAAAACCGAAATAAAATCGGACGTTCCAATCGACTTTACATGTGACAATACTATCCGAGACATGCTGGGATTTGACAGCAAAATTTATGATGCGAATATGTGGCATGCAGGTGAACATGTTACAAAAATTTTGAACATTAACTCCATCCTTATCCACTGCAATATCTCTGTCGGTTCCTATAAAAATGGTAAGCCTGGCCACATCGTTCATCAATTCTTCCCCATAGTGCCGCCTGGGTACAAAATAGTGGAAACACCTAACCCTGTCATTTACCTACCGATCAGCACGAGACAGATCACTAACCTAACTGTTAAAATACTGGACCAGACTGATACCCTCGTCAGTTTTAGTAAGGAAACCGTCACGGTAACATTGCATTTAAAGAAGTTATAATGGGTTTTCGATTCAACCTTTCACCCTACCATGTCCAACCCAGTTCGTATAAGAGACGTTGTCCACAGCCTTGTAAAATCAGTTCAGCTTCGTCCGCCAAGCAGTTAACAAAGGCAAACAGAGACTTCTTGCGATCGTTGGGTTTTAAAGTGTTGTCATGAGTATTCTAAATATTGGGGAACGTGTCCTCGTCGACAACTCCATCGTTAGCAATGAGTTGCACACCCATCAACCGTATACAAACCGTTTCGACTATAACGATGAAATTCGAATTCCAATTCCTGAAGATATGTCAACTCTACCAGGTTTGAGCTATCTATACATAGAGGGAAAATTACGGAAAGCAACCGGTGAAGTTACGACGGCCAAATTTCTTAACAATGGGTTGGCTCACTTATTTAGCGAAATCCGATACGAAATCAATGGTGTCGTTGTCGATTCTGTTACCAAACCTGGTATTACATCTACTCTTAAGGGATATGTGTCCTATACCTCTGATGATGTGAAAAAGCTTCAAAATGCTGGCTGGTTGTACGCCCCCAATACTCACATTACCGATGCACAGGGCAACTTCAGTGCCTGCATACCTTTGAGAATGCTGTTAGGTTTTGCAGAAGAGTATGGAAAAGTTATACTTAACATCCGACAAGAACTTGTCCTGATTCGCAGCAATACCGATGCCGACGCTGTATTCAGTGCTACGGTAGCGGAGACGGCTAAAGTTACGATTGACAAGCTGTATTGGAAAGTTCCACATGTCACTCCAGGTCTTGCTCAAGAATTATCTCTAACCAAATACATTGACAAAAATATCGACACGCAAGTAGCGTTTCGCAGCTGGCAACTTCATATCATACCAGGCGTTAATGCCGTGACTCAACATTCTCATGCCATTGCAACAACCACCAAATTGCAAACCCCCAGATACGTCATCGTAGGTTTTCAGACGGAACGTTCGGGGCTCATCTCTAAGGACAATAGCCATTTCGACAAAATTAATCTTACGAATTTCCGAGTTTATCTCAACACCGAACGTTTCCCCTACGATAATTTACATAACAATTATGGCCTCAATCATTACGCCACGTTATACGATATGTACTCCAAGTTTCAATCATCCTATTATAACAAGACCGACGAGCCTTGGTTCACGCCCAATGAGTTTGCTGACAAATCACCCATTGTTGTGATCGATTGTTCCCACCAAAAAGACTACCTCCATGCAAACGCTGTCGTTTTTCGAGTTGAATTTGAAACTTCCGCTAACGTGCCAGCCAACACAACCGCGTATTGTCTCGTTCTTCACGATCGGGTTTTTACTTATAACGCGTTGTCAAAAGCAGTTAAACAACTGTAATTTCTCAAAACCACTTCAGTTGCACCTCGCCTTTTAACGTAACTGGATCGTGCTCCCACCACTTAATACGATGAAGCTCATTATCGACATTCAAGGCTTCAAGACGTCGGATAAGCACTTCAGCCCAAAAGAGTTAGCCGCCTACGACGGTACCTCAGTGTCACACTACGTCTTAAAATCACCGTTTTCGTTCACCGCCTTACCATCTCATTTACAACAACAAGCCCACTGGGTAATGACTAATCATCATTGCATCGATTGGAATGAGGGATTTACTCCAGCATACATGTTTCCTGCAATTTTGCGACGTCTTCTGCACGATGTCACCGAAGTATATGTGAAAGGTCGAGAAAAAGCAGTTTTTCTACGCCGCTATACCAATATCCCCATCATCGAAGTTGAAGAACAACCGGCCCTCACCCCATCACAACCCGCTTGTTTATATCATTCTGCTCCAGTTTGTTATTGTGCTTTGTCTAACGTTTACCATATCTATAATCACTATGTAATGGAATAAAACAACTTTTTAATTTTTATTGTGTTTTTATTTGCATACAATATATACAGTGTTACTACATGGGTTAAACACCTACGTACTAGTGGAAAAGCGTTCTACATAAATTGTGTGCCTATGTTCTGCGCACAAGACGTCTCGCAGTACTTTAGCCACAGTAAATATCTTGCGTTGGAACCGCAACCTATCCATAGCCTCTCGTTGCCACAGTCCTCTCCGAGCTTCTCGATACGCATACGCCCACGTATGCAAATTGTACACCTGATTCTTCGAGTCGTCAAACTGCACGCTCTTCTTCATTTTCTTTCCTCTCTATAAAGTCTATCACCTCACACATGTGTTCGTCCAGACCGAGACTAGCCATTAAATCTACAAGGAGGCCTTCATTTATGGCTCCGTTTAAAAATAGTCGACCAACAGCAACACCGTTTTTGTAAATTTTTTCTTTTTTCTTCAGTTCCTCGTCACTGAACCAACCAAAACCGTATATGGCTTCGTGAGACGCGTCAAACGCCAAATCGTCCAACAAACTCACTAATCGTTTAACAGCACTAGGTACGTCTCTTGCAGTTGGTCGAGCGGCTTCTCTATACCACATCCACATGACTAAGCTTCTAGTGGTTAAATGCGATGTTGCGTGCACATTCAACAGATGGGTAGGCGGGCATCACCATAACTCGTATACGATTTTTTTCACACATTCACGTTCTAATCTCCAATTTTTTAAATACTTCTCGATGGGCTCCATCACATTGTAATCAAACCAATCCCCGTCTGGAAGTGGTACTGTTGGAAAAGTTTTAAAGTCCGGATGTCCATCCAACGTAACGGTAATTTTCATTTGATCGCAACCAAACCATGGAAATAACTCCGAAAATTCCTGGAAATATTTTCCATATAGCTCCCATGTGTCCATGTTACAACCAGACTGTCACGATTTATTCAATAGACTATGATTTATTTTGCTGCTGCACCGTTTTTGTACATTTTTCTTTTTGGTGGGAGGAGGTTTTAGAGTTTGACTTTGAAATCAAGGCCGAGGTGTTAGAGTTCGTCCTTGAAAATGATGTGATGTTGAAAATCACCTTAGCCTTCAACTCAAGGTCAAATCAAAATAAAAAAAATAAACCATTTAAAAATTATATTTAGTTAAATGTTACAGGTGATCAATATTTGAAATATATCTCCAGAAGAGCGAGCCATATCCACTCCTAACTTGAAGTGTGAACATGCCGGTTGGTGTAGAGTTAATTTTCGTTGTAGATTTACACGGTAAATCGAATACTGAGACACGTTCTTCCAGCATTTCAGCAAAGGGATGCTTTGGGTGGTAGTCCACATCCAGCGTCAGCGATGTATTTCCTTCTCTAGCAAAATATTTTAAAATGTTTTTTTCCAAATTGGCAATCAGTCGTTTCCGTTTTTCTTGTTGATTTTGGCTATCGCCAGCCATAGCAGTCACTACATACGCGTCAAATTCCAAGTCTAAATTTCTGAGTCCCGAGGAATTTCTCACTATTTTATCTAAATTGTTTTTTGCATCTTCAAACCAGAAAGCACAGCACAACTTTACAGCGTGCTTTAATGTGATTTCATGTGAAGAATCGTCACTTGAAGTCTGATCCATTATTTTATACGTAAACGAATAGTGTGCGAACTTGACGTAAGTTATAAAACAATTAACGAGACCATGATAATGCGCAACCTTTTATACTTTCGATTATCCCGAAGGTCATCGCCGTTTTTCATTAAATAGTTTAAGGACTCGGTGGTCTAATGGTATGACACCTGGGGAGCCAATCGGTGCATTAAAGGGAATTCTAGACACTGCGCCTCAGGAGATCTGGGTTCGAATCCTAGTCGAGTCAATTTTTTAATAAATAATGATTTATTTAGTAGACAATGAGAATAGCCCATCCACATGACTAAGCTAATACCTGCAGACCAAGTTCTTCTATTTGAACGTCGCACCGAACAATGTTACTACCATACTTTAAAATTTCATACATGGAAACAGTGTTCTCGGTTGTTACCGCCAGGTCTTGCAACACACTCCGTATATTGCTAATGCAGTCCCCAGGCAGGTTTGCAATACCCGTCACTATTTTGTGATAAAATTGCTCAAAGTTCTGCGCTTTTAGAACTGCGAATCGCAATTCCACCAGCCTCTGCAAGTCCCACAGCTCTTCCAACGATTCTTTCGATAAGTAGACTTCACTCTGTCCCACTTCTTCAATTTTTAGTATCTTCTTTTCCTGAAGTTCCAAGAATGTATACTGTTTCCGTGCAGCTACCAGCGGAGACCACTGCTCTTCGGAGGAGGAATAGAAATAATTCGTCAGGATCC